>BJBW01005094.1:0-13040 GCA_004320125.1 Scolopax mira
TAGCAGCCTTCCAGTACCTGAGGGGGGCCTACAGAAAGGATGGGGAGATTCTGTTCACAAAGACCTGCAGTGACAGGACGAGGGCAATGGGTTTAAACTGAAGAAAAGCAAATTTAGATCAGATATTAGGAATAAGTTCTTTATAATGAGGGTGGTGGAGCACTGGGACAGGTTGCCCAGGGAGGCGGTTGAAGCCCCTTCCCTGGAGACATTCAAGGTGAGGCTTGAGAAGACCCTGGGCAACCTGGTCTAGTTGGAGGTGTCCCTGTTGACTGCAGGGAGGTCAGACTAGATGACCTTTGGAGGTCCCTTCCGGCCCAGATGATTCTATGATTCTACTACCTCCAGTTCCCAGTTACTCTTTGTATGCTCACTGCAGTTGCTTGTTTGGCACCCCAGGCCTATTGGCTTAAAAGGTCATAACTAAGCCATTTCAAAGTAATTAGCCGATCTGTGACTTGCTAGAGTTGCAGCATTTGCAGTTGCTTTCTTCCAGAATAATAATTAAAAAAATATATAATATCAAAGGCCCATCTAACATGTTGAAACCCTTGCTGTGTAGAAAAAATTTTTTCTAGACTCTAAAATTGATTTAGTCTCCGAGCAGGCTATGTCATCAAGGAATTATGTAAAGGATGATGCTGGAAGAAAGAGCCCGTAGGAATATCTCTGTCTATGCAAGCAAACTCCTTCAGTGCTGCAGGGCACCGTGGGGGGCTTGCAGGGCTCACCCGGGGCTGCCACAGCAGGACACACTGTCTCCTCCTTGCCCTGCCATGACACCGAGAGAAGGAAAAGCACTGCAGAGAAGAGGGGAAAAAAAGGGGGAGAAAGGAATGCATGCCATAATTGCTTCCAGATGAGTTCCTTTTTTTTTTTCCAGCATTCTCTCCTCTTAGCTCCCAGGTAGAGTGAGCATTTATATGCATGACCACCCTGGTACGTGGGGGGGAAAGATGGCTTTTTGTCATATTTAGTTACATGCGTTCCTTTTGCCATTAGGCAGCTTAAGCCAGTTTTTTCTGTGTTATTTATTCCCTGTGTGTGTCAGGGAGAGGCCCACTCGCCCACGCTGCGGGGGGGCCTGTGCCGGTGGAGGAGGTTATCAGCCTGTGGCTGCCGAGGGGCTACCTCTGGTGAGGGATGAATTGTTCCTGTGGGTGGTGCAGCTGTAACCAGAAGAGGCATGAAGGTTACCCCTGGGTATTTCTGCAACAAACTATTTTTGTAAATAGTTCATAGGTAATAGACTTTTGTAATAATCACACAGTACAGCAGAGCACTTGAGGACATACTTAATTGCATTGTTTAAACGAGGGTGTAGGTGCGGTTTCTTTTGTATATCTGTGTGTTTGTCTTCTGAAAAAGTACAACCTATGGTTCAAATATACTCTTAATTGATAGTGTTACCTTCTCCACCCCCACTCCTGAGGTAATACCAGTGCTTGGCACTTTCAAAAGTTGTCTGTTTAAGCTGTTACCTTTGTGAAAACTTGTACGTTTCTGGAAAGCTCCTGTATAGACCCACACACAATATTTGCTCCAACTTGTCCAGTTTTAGAGATGGATCTCAGTTGCTTTGCCATGGATTCAACATTCCTTTTGTCTGCAGCACTCGCTGGTAACATTCACACAGTTCTGATGACCTTTCTGTGGTTGAAAATTTCCTGAAGAGGACATAGGCCTGAAGTCTGTAGGTAACGGGGATTGTATCTCCTTTGCTGCGCAGAGCCTTGGACCCTGTCCCTACAGAATAAATACATATGTATTTAATATGGAATTATTGCAGGCACCAGGATTCCCTGCTCTACAGCACTAAGAGGGGGGGAAGAAAGTTTTTTCCTTACTTTTCTTGAATGAGGAAGAGTGTTGAGGGGGGAAATAAACTTGCCAAGGAGACAAGAAATCTTAGATTAAATGATTTAGCTTGGATATATCTTTTCTATTACCATTTCAAGCAATAATTGCTGTAAACAGAGAGACAGAAGAAGCTTGGATGTGAGACCTCTTCTCTAGAAAGTGCATGTTGTTTTTTCCATTGTAGGAACACGACAAATTTTAATTTAAAGCCCTTTTCTGACATACCTTAATGAAACCATCTTGGGACATTTTTTTCCTGTTGTTTTTCCTGAAGGGGGGATAGTTAGGGGTGAACATTGAAGCACACTACAAAGAGCAATATGAGGAGAATTCATTTTTTAGGGCTTGGTTGGGGAGTATCCATCTCCTTTCAAGGTTGAAAGGAACTTACTTCAGCAATATGCCAGTTTCATACCAAGTAACATGAATCACTTTTTTCTAGAGGTACACGGTTTGAAAAAGTCAAATCTCATAATACCACTTGAATTTCAAAGGAAGTATGTCGAATATTGACTCCCACACAGTCTGGGTTTGGACATTTGTATTGATAAGGCTCTTGCAATCCTTATGAGCAGCAGACATGAGCTGGTTAGTTAAGTTGTAGGAAACGAGGCTAAAAACAGGCTCGTAACTCTTCCTGATTAACTATTACTTATAGAATTTAATATGGAGAACAGCATATGAGGAGATACTGTGTAACCATAACTTCTTCAGTCAGTTGCTGGTTCTTGAAAAGTAACAATGGCAGCTTTTGGAGAAGAGCCTTTTAACTACTTTGGTTTGTGGTTTTTTTTGTTAGAAAGAGATGTTTTGCCCTTGTTAATATGCTAGGGCTGTAGAAATGAGAAGGATATTCAGAGAAGAAAGCTTTGTGAGATTAAATTTTACATTTTAGTTTAGATAAGGTAGATAGTAGGGGAGAAGGGAAAAAAGCCTTTGGACTTTGACATGTTACTCCTCTGCTTGGAAGCACAAATGCCTCAACGTGCCCTTTTTTCTTTTCCTCCCCTGAGCTGTAACTAGCACTACTCCTTGGTGGTTATATTTGTATTGAGGCGTTTTCTTCCTCCTGTGCCTAATTCTCCTGCTGTTTGGGAGTAAGCTAGAACTGTGTTAAACCCCTTTAGCCTTGGTCAGAAGCCTCTGAAGAGGAGCAAAGCTGTGTGACTTCGACTGTGCCGTTGTCACTGAAGGAGATCAATTCTCATATTCAGATGACGTTTATGGATGAGTGTAGGTATGTGTGTGTTCTTGACAAATTGCCCTAAAAAACCCCACTTTGAAGCATAAGGCTTGTTTGTTATGGGTGAAGTTTGAATTGCTAGAAAAAAAAAGCTGAGGTTCGGCACGTGATGGACGCTCTTGCCACCCACAGTTCCAGGAGTGCCCCCGGCTGCTTCTGCAGAGGAAATACCCAGTTGCAAGGTACAGTAAGTTAATGAAAGGACTGCATGCCTTAAGAGGCTGATCTTGAGGAATTAGTGCTTGCCTGCCTTGTTACCTGGTAGATTTCTAGTCTTTTAAATATCAGCGTCTGCAGTTTTAAATATGTGTAGTTGCTGCTTCCTTCGTTCTTCCGGGTAGGATTTTTTTTTTATGGCACAACCTCTTTACAAACATAATTAGGTGGTTACTTTGATTTAAATCCAAAATTTAAATTAAATTTTAAATATAGCATTTAGCCAGAGAGTTAATAATGCAACTTCTTTTAGATTTTATTTTGCCATTCATATTACCCGACTCTAAAATTATTTGATGAAAGAATATGCTACAGAGCTCTGTGTATATCTGTGCAAACTAAACTAAGTTAGAATTTCATAATTGTCACTATTGCAAATTTATTAAGGCAACTGTTGCTGATTAAGAATATGTTTTTAGGGATCTAGTATTTACCATCTTAATCACACAACAGTTTCTTGCCTTGGACTACATAGCATGTGGGTACTTTCTGAACATAATTTCCTCTCACTTAAATCTTCTAGATTCAGTTGCAAATGGCAGATAGCGTAATCCTCCAGAAATCTCAGTCAGATTACTTGCAAAGGTTCTGGAATATAACTTGATGTAAAGAATTGCTTCCAGATACGGAAATAACTTTGCAAAGTGAGCTTTCTCTGGAAGGAGTGCTGCATAACAAAATGGACAACCAACAAGTCTTTCTTCAAACTTTAAGAAATGGTTGCCATGCTAGGAAAAAATCATGGGAGTTATTTTTATTTGGGGTTAAAAGAAGCTGTCAAGGAATTTTGAAGGTGTTCAGGCATACTGTTTCTGTCAAAGCTTAATGAAAGGGAAGGATATTCTATGAGGTATCTATTTCTGGCCCAAATAATGATGTGTGACTTAGTGCATCATCTGTCTATCTCCTTTTCCTCCAGAAGAAAAATGGTTGTATAATATTTCCTTATTTTTAAGAATTGTCACTTTACGCTCAACTTGGTGATGTTCTTAAAAGTTTTGTACCCAGTATTAAAGGGGCTTGGGGTGGACTTTTCTGGATGACTTGTCAGACTTTCCAATTCACCTTTTGTTCTCCAGTTGCAGTATGCAATACCACTCCTCAGTCATGGCTTAGGAGAAGGCCAGATTGTGTCTCTGAGTCATCAATGTCGGTGTCTGGAGCTGCCCAGTTAGCTCTTCACATACTGTGCATTTACAGCCCAGAAGAGCCCAGTAGGCAGCATCAGGTTCAACAGGTTTGAGGTCCCATCAATAGAGACTGTTCAGAACAAGAGCAATATACTTGGACAATTCCTTCAGTTCTTATTTGCTCAGCTGCCTTAACTTCTTATCTGCCCTGTGCTTGGCAATAAAACTCAGAAAATGGACTAGAAAGACTGAGTAGTGGCCGTAAAAATGACAGTTTCTAATTATCTGACAGAAGAAAACTGATCATCACCTAAATACCAGGCAGATGAGAAATTTTTAGAAAGAAATGGATCTGATTTTACCACTATCTATTCAGACAGTGTTGAGGAGTAGGCAGCTGGGACCAAATAGGACCAGGTGTAGGTGTAAGGGGATGCAGAATTGGGATGCACTTTGAGCACTGATACAGAGAACAGATAAGTGAGGTTTGCAGATGGTCCCTGGATGGAGTAGATTGATGGATGCTGGTGCCCTCTCACTGCCATGTGTGTATGGGAAGAAGAATCTGTAGCTGTTCCCTGCTGGAAATGGCATCTCATCGATGGCTGTTGGCACGAAGAGAGTTGTGCTCAAGATGTTGTGGGTCCACGAGGGCCTGCTGCTCCGCGAGGGCCTCGGATGATGTGGGTGCATGAGTGACTGCCATCACTGCACTGCCCAGCTGAAGAAGCCTTGAGCCCTTCAGCAGCACCTGGAGGATCCAGCAGACAGGCAGAAGGCTGTTTCACTGGACACTGTGCAAAGTACCCAAGAAGCACATGGGTTTCCAAGTGGATATAGGCCCTAGGTGATCCGACTTCCTTTCCTAGAGGGAAAGGGATTAGTGAACATCCTCTACTGCATTTAGTCATCTGTGAGGTTTAATGAAAATTTACATCTCTCCAACTTAATAAACAAAATGAATTGTATCCCCTTATGTATAATTTTGTGAGTAATCTAGATCAAGTAGATAACTTTAAGAGAAACTGAGTTTGAGATTGCAGGAAGGTTGTTAAAAAATAAAATGTTATGGGTTTTGGTTTTTTTTTTTTTTCCCTTTGGCTTATTGTACATAATCCAGGAAACTAATGTAATTTTCCTGATGGCTAGAAGCAAGAAAAAATTAATGGATACGCTGGGCTTTTTATCAGTGGAATGGAGATGGGTTTTCCCAGAATAGGTTATCTGGCATTGTTAAAACAGCTATATTAAAAATAATTCATAAAAATGATTGCTGTATTTGTTTGATAAGGTAGTCAGCTGCAATACACATCATGTTTGTAGAACAGAAGACAGCACTGCTGCATTGGTAATAAGGTAAGCACCCCCTGTATAATCTGCTGGAGCTGAAATATGTGCCAGTTTGTTTCACCTGCCTGCATTGCAGTTTTACGAAGACTTGACTTTAAATGCAACTTTTTCCTATCTGTACTAAATGTGGGGTTGAAGAATCTGGAGCTGGTTATTTTCTCTGCTTTTTTGAGTGTCAGTCAGCCTAGAAAAACATGCATTTCTCTTGTAAGAGAGTTAGCAGTGAAGGCAGTGTGTGCAGCTCTACAAACTGGAAGTTGTTCTTTTGCCAGAATCTGAGTAATGTAAGTTTGCATGCCGATATTTTCACGGTAGCTAGGTATGTTGCTGTTAGCCTTAAAATAACTGTTGAAAAATCATCACCCATCTCTCTGCACTACCTAATGGAAATTCAGGGCTGTAAGAGGAAGGCATGGTCATTTGCTGGTGCAGTTTTCAACTGAAATGGAGTGTTAGAGACAAATGACTTGTCAAGACAAAACACACTTGCTAAAGTAGAGTTAAAAGCCATCCCGGTTAAAAAGCAAGAAGACAAAAGTTAAAGCAGTTCTTTCTGGTTCAGAACCTGAATTGCTGCAGGACTTTTTGAATAAATAATAGCAGTAACAATTATGATTGCATCTTTGGTCCTACTGCTCCAGCAGATATATTCAATCACTTCTGATGTGGTTTCACAGAGTGCAAGAGATTAAATTAGTCAATTTATAATTTGAGAAGAAAGAAATGAAAGACTGGAAGGTAGTGAGGGACATTATGTCTTGCTGACCTGATATACTTGAGTGTTATTTTCTTAATTTTTTAAGCAGTCATACGTTTTTGTACCTCTTTGCTTCCAATTACCAGTTGGTGATAGCTGCTATCCTGCTAATAAATCTTGCATGGTAATTTGGCTCTTAAAAGCTGCTTGTGTCCCACTTCTGTAATTCATTAGAGCAACATGTTCATGGCAAAATAGCTTGAATGCTGTGAGCAGAAGCACTGGCATCGTGTGTTTGGTGAACCAGTACAGATCTATAAAGGTTTTTAATCTTTTCTGTGCTTCTTTATGTGAAGATGATTTGACCCGATGTTCAGAATGCAGTAAACAAGAACAAAGAAAGCTAATAAAGTATGTGGAGAGACACAAATGTATCCTTATAATAAAGTGATAATGTAGAAAAATTAACTACCTCATGTCCTTTCCTCTTAACTTTCTCACTGCCATTCTTCCCCTTTTTTTTATTAGAGGCATCAATGTCTGCTTCCTTTCATAATTCACATTGTAGTAAGATGTACAACAATAGTGCAGTGACTTAAATTTCCCTTAAAGATAGGTTGTAAATTCTTTTCAGTATAACTCACTTTATTGCTTCCTGGCTAAAGGAAAAAAATATGTATAGCAAAGAGTGTAGATGTTGCTAGAGAGGATACAGTTAGGCATGCGTGTTTAGAAATACCAATCTGTGGGTTTATTTTACTATAACAAATGTTGCTAAGAAAATAAGAATTTCACAGATATTTGTCTAGTTGTTTTTAGCAGCTGAAGGACAGGTGCAAGACAGATTGTATGATTGACAACTAAGAACTTAAGCATCTGAACTCAGGGCTTCTTTGGTGATGTCTTGGACCTCTAGCAGGTTACTTAACTTTTTGGAATCTAAACCTACACAGAAGTTATCATATTAAATCATAATCAGCCTGACCTGTTGTTCTGTAACCAGTGGTGGTTTTTTCTAAATATTTCAGAGAAAGGTTCCAAAGTTCTTGTTCATGTGTGAAGTGTTCTGTCCCGAACAAGAGTTTATTCTTAATCGCTTAGAACTGAAAGATGGCTTAGGCATTGAATGGCCTATCTTTTTCAAAGCTACATTATTAGTATTAATGTCCTAATAGTTCATAAATGTGTTGTTATAAAATGTTTTCTTCATTCTAAAAGGAAAATAAACTTTTTGACCTTCACTGTCTCTGTGGAACTGTTATAGACTAAAGCATTTAGGAAATAAAAACTGTAAATTTTTATCTGCTTGATTATTTAAAAAGCCATTTGATGTTCTTTTAGTTTTCACAGTGTCCTAAAAATAAGAGGATTTTATGCTGCAGGGCACAGTAATAAGGAACTGTAGGTGTGCAGAGTAGGTAATAAAGCAGAGTTAAAAAGCAGATGGGGGAAGATACAGCAAGCTTTTGCTGATATTGCCTCTGCCGCAGTTCTACCTTTACTGCTGAGTTTGTGCTTTTGTTCTTGAAGTCACTCATATCATTATAAGTAAATGACTATGAAACATCTGAAGATGACATGGATGGAAGCAAATACCCAATTGAAGGTTTTGCATAAGGTCAGGATTTAACATCCGAACATCACACAACTTGCAAGAAATGACTGTGTCTTATGGTTTCTGACAAACCTGGCTGCACAGGCTGCCAAGAAAAGAATAGCCCCAGAGATAGAACATGGCAGATCCATGTGATCTGAAGCTCCTTGGGCAGTTTTGTTTCTTGTGAAGGCAATGGGAACATCGCAATCTGGGTCATTTCCAATTTTAATCAAACTTTTTCGTCACCCCCCCACCCCTAGCAAGTAGGAGTCCTGCCAAAGTCTGTTTGGTTTGGTGTGTGGAGATGTGGATAAACAGATGTTTGTCACTGCCTCTCATCCGGTGCGTTGGGCCTCCATCAGAAAAATCATTTGCTGACAAGAAGTTGAATCAGCTGCAGCCATGGCGCTGGGGAGGCAGAGCAGAGTTTTATTATCCATGGAAATTCACAGCAGGGGAGCGTGGAGAGCTGTTTAACGTCATCCTCTTTAAAAGCAGAGGTGTAGCACAAGAAATCCATGCAGGCAAGGCGTTCCTTCAGTGGAAGGCAAGGCTCAGTCCTACAGTGACCTAAGTGTTCCTAGTCAGGGAACATGCTTAATTTAGGAGTCAGCCATACTGCGGATCTTAATGTGACCCTTAAAGATGGGTGATGTGCCAAGAGCTATGGAGCTAAGACCAGAGCAACCCCCATCCTGTGGGATGAAACACCTAGTGCTCTTTGAATTAAATCCTGGTCCTTTGCACACTGGAACAGGCTCAGGATACTTGCCTCTTTGGCCCTGTGCTGAAGGTCTATCTGAGGGAATAATTATTCCTATCCAGTCATTTAGTTAATATAGCAAGTTTTGCAAGATGAAATAACCTTCTTTCAGTTGAATTATAAACATAATTTCCTATGTGGCTGAGAGCAAAATACATCTTTTGGAAAAAAATAAATTGATGAATGTAAAGCGTGTGTGCAGTGAATTTTGGAAAGCTGAGCCCTGTGTCTTGTTTTGCCACTGCAGTGCCCTTGCATACACTGTGCTTTAGGGCCATGAGCAGAGCCTATGGACATGTGCCGAGGGAGGAGAATGACAAGGTCCTGTACAGCCGTGGCAATCCTGACTTTCAGTTTATCTCCACATAATGAAATTTGAACAGAGTGTGTTTTTCTTAGAAGTCATTCAATAATTTAGCTTTTAGTTCTAGAAGAAATTTTACTTGATCCTTTGTTCTGCTTTCTTACAGAAGGTACCAAGCGTGAACTTCTTTCGGAGGCTTTACTTTGAGGTTAGATGGCTTGGCTTTTTGAGTCTCTCCTTGAAGTACAGGGCATGCCCAGTGTTACCTTCTGTCTCACAATTTAAAGGTTAAAAAGACAGTAGAGAGAAATGTTCTGTTTCAATTTTGTGCTATTAACTCCATCAATCTAGATTTGGCATTGGTGATGAGGAAATTGCTTGGTTAGACAGTTGGTGTCTTCTTAGGACATGTAACTTCTTTTTTGAAGTTTTTTTTTTCTTTTTTTCCCTCCACCATCATTGTCTTTCTTAACAAGAAAAATACATAACTTTGTTTCTTTGTGGACATTATGTGAAAGATGGAGGCAAACTAGAATCCAGTTCCTCTGCTGTCCCCAGAGGTTGCTTCCACTGTTAAGCAACTAGTTCCTTTCCTGAATTTGCAGTTTTGAAGTGGCCTTCCTGTCATCTGACTAATAAAGACAGTAATAACTTAAGGAAATTTGACTTGCTCTAATTGTTGAAAATAGAAGGAAATGGGATTCATAAGATCCTTGAGTATATACTGTAGCAGCTTCTAAATCCTTTTGTTCTGCCAAAGCTGTTTAATACAGCCAGGAACTGATCCAGAGCTTAAAGCTGGATGAGCAAACCGAAATGCCCCAAAAGCAAGTCTGCCATGTGAAGACAGGATGCTTATACTCTTAGTCCTTTCAGTAAATATTTGTATTTGTAAAACGTCATTTTCAAAACTTTTTTTAGTTCAGTGTAGGTAGTATCTACTGTGTTTCACAGGATGCTGCCATTTCAAGTTGGGGTTTTGAACTTAAATAATATGTTAGCAATTGTTATGGGTCAGTGAATCGAAATCAAATGTAGCAAGTTTTTGTACTGGGGACTTTAGGCATGCAGGATGAATACTAGAGGAAAAATATGAAAGACAAATTCTTACAAAAGTAGGGTGAAAGGCATGTGAAGCCCCAGGTGTGAAGCACTTCCAATATTAACCTGAAAAAGTAGTCATGGTTTCTTACTTGATTTTGTGTTCTGATGTTATTTTTTTTATGCAATTTGACATTAGACAGTTTTAAGAATTTGAAATAAAGTGTAAAATTGCTTAGCGAGGGGTTGGTGGTGGTGGTTTTAACCAAATTTCTTAAAATACAATGTTTGTGTAGTTCATGAATGAATAGGTGTCTAGTGCCTTTGGTTATAAAAACTATCTTGTGCCTTTTTCCTTTCCTTTTTATGTATATCTGAATTCCTGTTGGGGTGATTTTAAGCGTTTTCATTTATGTGAGGAGGCATCCTGTAGAGCGGGGAAACACTGTCTTGGAGTGTTTTCAGGTACTTTTGAGGTATTGCTAGTTTGATCGAGCAGAATATGTCAAGTACGATGCTACAGTAGCCTGAATTGAATACGTTAGGTACAGATGAATTTTGGTATTGCAAAAGCTCTGTAGAGTTCTCTGGTTGTTGTTTCTGATGCCTACTGATACTGCTTCTGCTGACAATGGTGGTATGAGCTACAGATAATGGACTCGTATCCTGTGTAGTTTAAAAAACAAACCAAACCCAAACATACCCTTAAGCTGCCTGGGAAGCCAAAAAAATGCTACTAGGTTTAGTTTTGGTCTTGAGGTTTTTTTCATGGTAGGATTTTTTTTTTCTTTTTTTTTTTTTTAAAGTGAGGAATTATGAATGGGTCAGACAATTCCTCCTCTCTTCGCAATTGTATGTTTTCTTATGACAAGATGCCGTGCATACCAGATCTCGCATTTACAACTCTGAGCTGATGTTTTAAGAACATCGCTAGGGAGAGTCGTGTGTCTCCACTGATGAAGTCAGCTTCACAGAACTTTTCTGTCCATTCCAGAAAGCAGTATTTAGCTTGTTTTAAGTCCTGGCTCTGGCTTTTAACATGGGAAAGAAGATAGAGAGTAACAATCCTTCTTGAAGATAAAAGCAAGATCAGTTAAGATGATGAGATTTTAAGTCTCTTTTTTTTTTTTTTTTTTTCTTTTTTTCTTCACTCTTAAAAAGAAGTGAAAGCAGCTAACAATCAGTAAAAGTTTGTTTAGGTACAGGACTCCTATGTAATCTCTTAGAGGAATTGGGCAATTTTCCCTTGAATTGCTGAGTGTAATGAAGTGTCACTTCTTGGCACAAGATTTTATTGTGCTTGAGTCCCACGCAGTTTTGATACAATCTTGGTACATGTTGTCTGTCATAAAGATGGCCTTCTTTGTTTAATATATTGATCTGCTTTTTTTCAGCTTCCCTTATGATTCTAATCCTTCTAGTCCAGACTACAAGAAATACTACAAATCAGATGAGATTAGAATATGCAAAGAGGTTGATTTTAATTAATGCTGAAATTACATGGCTTTTAGTAAGCCTTAATGAAACAGGAACACAGCGTAAATTGTTACATGAAAATATTTGAACTGGAAGCAAAAATGTGCAGCATATTTTTTTTTTTTTTTCTGAAGCCAGCGTGTCAGTGTCGTGCTTCTCATGTGTTTTATGTGAAAAGCAAAAGAAAGCAAAATGCTTATATTCTGTACAACTATCTAGAACTATTTGTAACCTATATATTTGGAATAATTTTTCATAAGGGTCTGTCAAGTTACACAGTCTACTTCAAGATTCATTTCTTTTTCTGGTATTTATTTTCTGCAGTGTCTGCTAATAAAGCCAGAGGGGTCTACTTGGAGGGAGTTTTCCTTATATTCAAATACTTGTTTAAATTTTCTCTTGCCTCAACATGGCTCCTTTTATCAGAAGTAGGAGCCTCATTCTTAGTCAAGGTAAATAAACACACCCTGTTAAAGTTGGGGTCTGTGTCACTTTTGCTAGCTAACGATCAGGCCCTCAGTGTGTTTGCTTTTTCTAATTCACTTTGCTTTTATTACTTCACTTCTTGGTAAACTTATTTTACCACATTTTCGCCACACACAATTCCTTCCTCTAACACTGTGTAGTTAGAGGTGTCATATCTTTTCCTGGTAAGAAGTAGAGGAGAGGAGCAAAAACTAGGATTTCTTTTATTTTCCAGCCTGTCCTTTCTTTAATCCATTTCAAAGGGAAATCCACGTGTTTAATCTCATGCCGCTTCTCAGCTTTTATTTCTTAATTCCAAAGAGACTGGTAGAAAGAAATATTGACACGTAAGAGGGAGGGCTGTAGAAAAAGCAGCTCCTGAAAGTATTGAAACTGTCTTTGAGCTTGGCTGTTGCGAAGACAGGTCTCATCCTGGCTGGTGCTGAAAATGGACCAGATCTCAATCGCTGTCGCACATAATCACTCCCTGTCTCTAGTGCAGCATGTTTATCCTGTTTATGAGGGATGGTGGAGCTGTTTAGTTTGTGAGATTTTGAAGTAAGACCCGTTTTTCTAGTTCTTCTGGTAAGTAAAATCTAGCATACTTCCAAACTAACTACAATAAAAGGCGCCTCTGTCTATTGATCTATTAATAAGTGAAAAAACCTGCTGTTGCTATCATTAGTAACAGCAGAGAGCTTTGCAGGTCCTTGCTTTTAAGGTCAGATACTGAAAGTTGCAAATGAATGTAAGCAAAATATATTTACCAATGAAATGAATTGGAATTCTAAGTGTGAAGTACAGTTTGAGGATAAGAATACAAATTGGCTACGTAGTGAAACAGGAGCTGGTACATGTGAAAAAAATAGGAAACCAAAACAGATTGTGACTGTTGTTA
>BJBW01005094.1:13216-58459 GCA_004320125.1 Scolopax mira
TTTCAGGAGAGGTAAAGAAAAAAAAGTAATAATATCTTTATTTTTCTAATTTTAGGGTCTACTTACAGTGTGCTGTCCATAATGCCTTCTGATTCTGAAAGCAGCAGTTCTCTGAGTAGCGTCGGTGAGTAAAGTATTTAACAACTTGATGAGCGTCTCTTTGGGAGCTGGGAGAAAAAGTTTTCAAGGTTGCTTTTGGGCAGGGTAGAGGGATTCGGATCATAAAATTAAAGAAGTTGAGCTATAAGATGTAGCCATGGGTCTTTGCCAGGAAAAAGTATACCCTTTTTGTGTACTGCAAGTTAAACCTTTTCATGACTCTGTGCAGTTGTTGCCAATAAAATCTGTGACATTTGGATACAGTAAATGATGTGTCTACCTTGAGTTACTTAGTAAAATAATGCAAAAATGGCAACATTAGGCTTATACAAGTATGCACATGAAAAAATATATATAGACATGCGTATATATCTACTTATATGTTTATGTAAATATTAAAATTGTAGTCAGAGTTAAAAATATAGAAATTAAAAATATTATTAGCCCAGGTCATAGCCTTTTAAACTTTTGGAATTGGCCCTTTTTCCCCCTGTATGCAATGAATTCCTTCATTCTCTCATTTTTTAATGTCATTGGGAAAGACCAAATACTGAAAAACCAATCAGACCAGAGAAAAAAGAAATGTGGACAGAAGACCTCTAACAAGATGATGATCTCAGAATAGCTGTATTAGCTGAATAGCTGTCAGTTTTCCTCTTCTTTATTTAAAGAAATACTTTTATCATGATATCTATGTAAAATTCCCTTGCCTTGGATAGGGAATGTAGGCCCTTGCATATTTAAAGTTCCAGTGTTGTGTCAGGCATCTGTAGACTTCCCTGACACACCAGGCAAGTCAGTTGTCTGTTTAAGGCTGTGGATAGACATCTGTTGCAGTCATGGAGTTGAACTTTTAACTCCAGCATGCAGGAACAAGATTCTAGGCTTGACTGCACTATTTGCTGAAAATACGGGAAGCTGTGACATGTTAGTTTGATTTTTATCAAGATCACACTTGTATTTTGTTACCTGAAGGAAGGATATGATTTAATTTGCTATGAATAAATGAGGGCTGGAAATAGGAAGAAGAAAGTTTGTAAATTTTTTGGACACCCAGACTCAGAAAAGGGAGCCTTCCAAAGAAGGAAGTTCTTCTAAGGTCAAATCCAGTAAATTTGTGGAATAGTTCAATGAAGTGATGTCTGAGATAGAAGATACAGGTGGTCCTTTCTAGGCCCATGTTCCTGATTTTAAAAAGGAAAGGTACACTTAAAGCTTTTTTTTCCCCCAACTTTTGTAACCTTGTGAATGCACATGCTCAATTCTTTATACCTGACCTTTTATAATTTTGGAAGTAAGGGTAGGTAGATGAACAACTAGTTTTTGCCATCTCAACGAGAACTTTTGTTTTAACGGTGACCGCTTGCAAACTACAGATATCTGGCCTCTATTTTCTGTTTAATTAATTTTCTGTGGCATAGTGCCTTATGGGATTCCTGTTGCTGAACACTTTTATTTAGAATTTGGCATGTTACTTCTGAGACATCCTTTATTCCCATGCATGAGTCAGAACTGAATTCTTTCTGAACTATGTTTTTTTCATGTTTTAAAATATTGAAATTCATACCGAATCCTGATCTGTGTATTTTACCTAAAGGGCTGTGTCTTTGGCATATGCAGTGATCAAAGTTATTAATAACCTAAAAATTAAATGACCTCACTATTAAACAAAACTTGTGTTCTAGTATTCTCCATAGTTTTGTTTTATTCCAATGATTAAAGTGAATTAGGTGTTTAATATTTAGCACATTACCAGCCAGGGGAGTTCTTTGTTTTAAGCTGTCATGTTTGTTTTATAGACTTTTATTCATGACTATCATTCCCCAATCGCTTTATCTCCCTCACATCCTGCTCTGCAAAGGGTAATATTTTTAATGTGATCTAATAGCAATAGCAAAATTGATTTGCTTAATAACCAACATATTCTAATAGAGGTGTTTGCAATTCACTTCTAAGATGCAGTCAGATTATTTTAATACTGACTGATTTGTTGAATGACAAACCATCATAACTGAAACTGTTCGCATGCCAGCTCCCCAAAGGCTTCATGTGACTTCTTTGAATGGAATCCCAACAAATACTGAGTTGCTATAGCATTTCAGGAATTTTACATACATATTCCCCTCTCCCCCATCTCACTGCAATATGTTTTCACAAGGGTAGTTCTGTGCAGTGGAAATTAAAAGTTTAGCTTATGAAATGAATGCAGTGGTGAAAGAAGGTAAACAGCTCGTGGTTTGTAGACAATGTAAGCTTTGGAATATGTTCAGTTTGATAGTTTTATGTACACACACATGCATTTTTATTTCCCTACTCATGTGTGCCTTCCTCATGGGGCGAAAAAGGGATCTGTTTTCTTATTCCTAAGCTCAAAATGCTTTGATTTGAAAAGAAGAGGGAACATTGAGAGAACATAATTTTATCACTGTATAAGTCGATGGTGTGCCTGAGTCTTGGGTGAATTTGCAGTTCTGATTGTCTCATTGAAATAGAAAAGGGCAGTGAGCACGGAGAGCAACAGCACAGATGAACAGTCACGGAGCAGCTTCTGTGTGGGGAACAAATGGATACAATAGGGTTCCTTTAGTCTTCAGTAATGCCATAGTCCTAATAGAAGAGAAGAGCAAGGAGTGATGTAACTTGTATAATGTGACTCAGAGAAGAGTTTAGGGCTGTCTGTCCCCATTACTGTGCTGCCATCCAAGCTTTATTTCCTCTTTCCCAGCCTAGATGGGCTTGAGGGATGCAGCAGGGATAAACTTCCACCCCACGTGCATGTGGTAGAATAAGCAGTTGAGTGGAAAGCAGCTTTCCCATCTTTGTAGCAGCAAGGTAGCAGTTTTGGCAAAGAAACTCCTCTTTGTAGGTTTATCTGCCTTGACCATAGGCATATCTGCCTTTCTTCTTTTGTATATGTATGTAAATAAAAATACAGAGTAACAGATCTTTGCTCATTACAGATTTTTCTTGTGTATTTTCCTCACCATTCAAAATTGGTATAGTTGACAATATTTTGGTTTTTCTCTTATGCTTCCGTCCTTTCCTTTCCTATGTATTAATAAAGTCCATGCTGTGCATGCAAAATAGGTAGTTTTGATGGAACTGAAGGCAAATATTCACTTTTATTTTCCAAAAGAGGTACGATATAAACTGCTGTAATCCTTCCATCCCACCATTGTGCTTCAGTCCCACCTTTTTTCCCCCCAAAGGAACAAATCCTCATTAAATTGTCATCTTCTCTCTGTATTTCCTTTCTTTTTGCTCTTGGCTAATCACAAAGATTTTTGTGTGTAAATAGAAGCATCCTTCATCTGCCCACTCGCCGTGCCCAGCAGGCTCTCTGAATGAAGCTACAATCCTGCATTTCTGACATCAGAATAATTATTTATGGAGATTCAGTGCCTGGCGTGCCCAGCACGGAACAACAGTGTCGCTTAGGAATTGGAGAGAAACCAGAGGCAGAGCTATACGTGACAGCCACTGGCTGGTCTCCCACTTGACCAGTCATGATAACAGAGAGGAAAAGAACACAGAACAAAGACCTCCTAAAAAAAAAAAAAAAAAAAAAAGAGAATTAAAAAAAGAAGAAAAAGCACCAGTTTGTATAGCACACGCAGTCTTTTGACGTTGATAATTTTGAAGATAAATGCTCACCAAGTACTAAATTGAACTTAATGAAACAGTCCTGGACACCTGGCTCTATGTGGTCCTGCTTGAACCAGGTGTTCTCTCTGTATCTCAGCAGATAATTTTCTGGACTGTAAGGAAAGATGGAAGGCCTGTGTTCTGAAAGATTATCTTCGATGACGTACTATCTGGTACTTATCACCCTACTTACACAATACTTCAGCCTGAAATTGTCAAATTTGTTTGCTATGAGAAGTCGTTACACAGTGTCCTTATTAGTTTCTGTGTATCTCTTGATTATCTCCTCAGTCCCAGTTTCCATTTTTTTATTTTTTACTTTTTTCCAAAGTCAGGCTCCTTTCTTTCTTTTTAAAGTAGCCAGGTAAATTCTTGTTCTGGCCCGTGTCACCTAAAAAATCTTCTGTGAATTGACCTAAAAGGTACGTTTCAAGACTTTTGATTCCCAACACTACTTTTATAGCCTCCAGTAATGCAATACTGACCTCAGCACTATCATGCCATGACAGGATTATAGTTTCTGGAATTGAGATGGTTTTTTTACCCACCCTAGTGCTGTAATGAAACTTCAGAGTTTTCCTTTAGTGCTTTAAAAATGTGATTCTTCTTCCCTTCCTCAATGCACAGAACTATTGTTTTTAAAGAAATGTTGTTTAAAAGAAACCAGCAGCTCACATGCAGCAGTCAGGCTGTAGCTCTGAGGATAGCCTGTGGTAGGCTTTTTCATGAGGAGTTGTTTAGCAGAAAGGCACTGCATGCTCCTCCATTCTTTGAAAATATGCTGAGACCTTAACGCAAGGACTTTGGGAATGGAAAGGCCTTCCATCTTTCCACATGTTTAATTTCCTTCTTCCCACAGCTGGATCTCTTTGCCTTGTTGTGATACAGCTGTCGATCTTGTGTCCTGGTCATTCCACTTTGCACGTTACCACCTTTATCTTTTAACTTCCAACAGACTGTTACTGTTCCAGCTCTCCAGTTTTAGGCAAATGGTATCACTTTTTTTAGTTAGAAGTGATTTTTCTTGCTCTTCACTGTTCCAGTCTGTAAAAACCACCACCACTGGCACTGCAACTTTATCATCAGGTAGTCAGATGTCTGATCCCACCAAGCTTGTCCAACTGGCTTCAACTGACAGAATTTCCTTGCTTAGGGCTTTGTTAGCCTATCAGCCTGATAGCCTATTTACAGATAGTTTTTCACTAATTGCATTTCAAGTTACTTAATCTGAGGGTTTTAATTCTTACTCCAAAGCAAACATTAGCCCTCTCCCATCAGATGACAGTTCTTTCCCGACAATGTGTATTCATTCCCTGCTTCCATGTTGACAACTGTCCTTTTATGTTGTTGTGATTTCAGTTTATTGCTTCACACTTTCTACAGCTGTATATAACAAAGTAATTGTTTTCACTATTCATGGGAAGTGTTCAATTGCAGGTGTGGTTTGTGATACTCTTTCAGTCAAAGATAAACACTTGTTTCCATGTCTGAAAAAGTGATTTTTGTCTCTTTCCTCCCAACGGTCTACTGGAATCTCTCATTGTTCTTCTTACTTTTTTTACTAACACAAATACAAATTTTTTATTTGGTAAAGATAGCTCAACAGTTAACACATACTGACAAAGGAACTACTCACAGTATTACTGCTGAACTGCCACAAATGAATGAGAAAGGTGCTAGGACCAATACCAGTCCATCACATCAGAATCCTTCTCTGTGCTGCAGTGACTGCCTTTGATGTTCCACCTCCTCCCCGTTCAGTCTTTCTGTTCAGAATTAGTTTTCCTGTAAAATTTGGCCTCGATGATTGAATTCAACCTCTTTTTGCAGACCTGTTTCCCATGTAATTTCCTTGTCCTTTAACCAAGTACTTGAAAAGTACTTGTTCAGTTTACTGGAAACCAGACTTTTGCCTTAAGTTTGTGGAAGAGGGTTTTTATTTCCTAAGTTAACTTCACTCCCCTTCTATTTTACTGTGTTCGTGAGTCATGTAGATGTCTCTAGGACTGATTCTCAATCTCTTTACCTAATTTTCCATGTGTTTGTTAGTAACCATCTTCTCCTAAGTAATAAGCACTTTAAATATCCTTATTGTATTATCATTGACTTCTGTGGTGTCCATTTCTAGGAAGCTATGGGTTGACATGTAAGTCATGCAAGGTGTTCTCTCGACTTGTGTCACTTCAGAGGTACCCAAGAATTACTTGGTGGATGTGATGTCTTGTTTTAAAAAAAATAACAGTAACAACAAAAAAGTTAAATTTGTTGATGGATACTGCTGCGGTCTTGGAGAAGGAGTGTTGGGGTTTTCTTGGCTTTTGTTTGGGGTTATTTGGTTGGTTAGTTGTGATTGGTTTTGGTTTGGGGTTGTTTTTTGTTTTTTAACTTTTCCTTCCTGTAACAAATCAGTTTGAGTTAATTCTTGGTTTGTTAATACCATAACATAGATAGGGCTTGAGAACCACTAATGAATAGCTGACCACTTCATGGTATTTTGTTTGCTATTGTTTCTTCTTAACATTTGGCAGCTCCTTGGAGGAGTTTCTGAGGATTTGGTTGGTCTGTAATGATTTGAATATAATGTGTGTGAATGCCCACCTCCTGCACACAGTGTCTGTCATTACATCTTGAGGCCCTGTATCAGTCTGTCCATTCAGGAAATCCTTTTGCTGTCGGGACTTTTCTTTCAGGGCTATGAAACAGTATGGTGAGATGATGCTCACAACTGCTCTGCGGGAGAAGTTGTGAAGGAATGGGTGCTGGTGCAGTCTCATCCCCTTGGTCGGTGTGCAGTGGTTGACCCTAGTTGTTGTCTCCCTTGGGTTTGGCTTGGACACTTTTGTGTAGGTTGTGCTTTCAGCGTGCTGTTGTAAGCCTGACACATGTAGGGTTTGAGCTTTCCCACCAGGGAGCTCCTGAATATTCAAACCCAGAAGCTTCAGCTGTATTTTCCTTGGTCACAGCAACAGATTTTACTCTCTATTGTGTTTTATTTCAGCAACATTCTGCAAGGACCTCTTGAATTGACACATCTGCCTTTTTTTTTTTTCTTCCTTGCTTTTTTTGAGTATTAGGTTGCAGATTTTTTTTTTTCCAATAGTTCTTTCTAGAACCACTGTTCACTTCTTTCTAAAGTCTTAAACGTACTGAGTTTGGAAGTTTGTTTTCCAGGCCGGTAGTTTTGTTTAGCTTGTTATATTCTGTGTTAAAACAAATACTGAGGAGCTACCCATTCTTTTGTCCTTGCACGTTACATGATCCTCACTGCTTTCATAGCCTGTTAGGTTTTCTGTCTGTCAGATAAAACTGTTTCCACAGTTCACTGTTTTAACTTTCAGCATCCTTCCCTTAATGTATTGCTGCTTGTTTTTACTAATGTTTTCTTTCACCTACGTGGAATTCTGTTCTGCGCTCTCTGATGTTTCAAGACTACTTCAAAAGATACATCTGAAGAAATGTGTC
The DNA here is from genome assembly GCA_004320125.1 of Scolopax mira. NCBI lineage: Eukaryota > Metazoa > Chordata > Aves > Charadriiformes > Scolopacidae > Scolopax > Scolopax mira. The sequence goes on from BJBW01005094.1 coordinate 20,423, forward strand.
TAAACTTCTGATATGTAGTCCTCTTCCAGTCCTCATAAATTATTGAAATAAAGTAAATATTTTAGCATGCATTTTCCTACAGAGGCGTAAGTCTTTACTCCCCAAACCTTCCTGAGCCTGGGGAGAAATCCTGGTGATTGTGCTTTGCGATATATCATGCAATTCTTTTTTAATGTTTTTTGTCATGACTTACAAAGCCATAAAGAAATAATATTCTGAATGTCCCTGTGGATTTTTTCTGTTTGTTTGTTTAATGAAAGCAGGCAATGAAAAAGGCTTGGCTGTACAGTGAATAGTCTCCTGTTTGTTTGCAGGCAAGAATTGTCTGCAAGAATTACAAATCTGTAAGACGAGTTTAAAAAAAAATAAAATCATAAAACTCAGGCATTCCGTTAGCTTGTGACAGATTGCCTTCTAAATTAGTTGAACCTGCCATACAAGTGTATTTTACAGAGTAGTGAGTATATAATAACTGTTTATGCTTTGGTCCATTTTGCCACCTTAACATTACATCGATTCAGCATTATGGTACATCTTGGTCAGTTTAACAAGTTTCCTGGCCCTATTTCTCTTAAAACCTTCTTTTCTTCTTAAAAAAGTGTGCTATCCCCATCCCCAAATATGAAGCTGAGCAGTGGTTTCTGTGTGGCTGTATTATCTCTTCAATCAGGGATGATTAATCGTCAAGAATTGTATTTGGTATGTGCTACAATAATAGATCATTGTGATTTCTGTGAAGTCCAGCATTCAGAGTCTAATTATGGAAGATGCGATTGCTCCAGCTTCTGGGGTTTTTTAAGGCTTTTTTTTTTCTTTTATACAGCATATGATGGAAATCCTGCAAAATCTTGCTTCAGAGGAAATCAGTGCACACTCGGTACCTAATGCATGTGCTGCGGGAGGGAGCAGAATGCCCTTTGCCCACGCGACGTGTCGCTGCTGTCGGGGTGTTTCAGGCACTGGGGGAACGTGTTTACACGGGGGGTGACTTAAGGGGAGGTGACTTCCAGACACTTGGGTTCTCAGAGCCCCACTTCAGCTCACGTGAAAATGAGTGGTGAGGCTTAACGAAGCACATGGATGAGTTGCACTTGGCAGGTCTTGCAGTAAATACATTTTCACAAATCCAGGTTGTCTGAGAAAGCAGGTGAGTTACTGAAAGGTGGCATGATTTGGATAATGGAGATTTAGCCTTCAGGCTTGTATATTTTAAGACCAGTTTGACTGGTTAAAGTGCAGAGAGGAAGTACTGTTGTGTAAAATATGCAGTCAGATGGAAAAAGACTACAAAGGTGGAAGCACAGGTCACTTTCCTCCTACTGCATCATGATGTCAAATGCAATAAAAGGCTTTTAGTGTTTAGCTATAAAAGCTTCTTTAAAGGAAATTAAGAGTATTGAAATTTTCTGATGAAAGCAGAGCTTACTGAAGTTTTTAGTTAAGGTTTTCTTATTTTTTTTTTTTCATTTGAGCATTCCACAAATCTGATTTAACATTTATGAGACCTTTGGTACAATTATTGAAAAGGTTGAAAGTTATTACTAAATCAAAGAAAGATAACCTTTCTGGACTTATTTAAGGATAAGAGGAGGAATATCTGGATTATATTGGTCTGTGTTTTTACAGCACAGGTGTACATCTCTTGGCTGGTATTTTGCGTTGACAACAATATCATTGAGATGAAAGTATTTGCTGATGTACTTGTAAAAAGTGACAAGTTAATGAAAAATAACCTTTTCTGGTACTAAGGCGAACGGCTTTGCATTAGTCAAGAAAGCTTCTTTCCTAAGGCTAATTTGCCTGGTTTTATTTAAAGCAGTCTTGTCTTGCTTGGCACAGTTTTGGGACTGTATGCACAAATATTCTCCTTGCCTGAAGAACATTGTCACTGGGATGTTGTCAAAGCTATGGATGGGGGGATGTGTGTGTGTATAGGGTGAGGTAGAGGAAGAGGAGCTGAGCTATAACTCTTTACCTCCTTTTACTAGGTTTTAGATTCCCAGAGCAGCTACTGCATGCTTGTGGAGGGTTTGTGTAGCAGACGTTGTCCATGGGGCTGCTCCTGGGGCTAACACTGATATTAATGATGGGCTGTTCTGAATCCAGTGCCCTCTGCTCCACGCAAAGCACACCAGCCTTCCTGATTTATCTCCTCCTTCCTCTTGTTGCATCCTGTTCATCTGTTTGCTCACAGAGTCAGCCCCAGGATGACAGATAAGCTTTTGAACTCCTCTGTAAAGATGAGAAGGGGACTTTTTCAGTGTTACACATATTCTCCTGCATCAGCTCAAGTGAGAGAAAGTGCAGGTTGCCACTGAATTTACCCAAGGCCATGCAGCCTGGCAATACTGGATTTAGGTCTAACTTGAGTTTTTTAATGAAATTTCCTGCTCGTTGATCTGTCCAAACTGTTCAAAATGAATACATATTCTGACTTTTTTTATCTGTCCGGGTTTTTTTTGCCTATTTATTCCCCGTGTCATAAACCTGGGATAGTGTGATTGTATTATTACTGATTTCTGTGTAATCTTGCCTTGAAAACTATGTAGAATGGTTTTTATTCTAGGAAAATAAAGGATAACTGCATTTTAGAAGTGTGAGATCGTTAGTCTTTATGGATGAAGGGACTTCATCTGGATAGAGGAGTTAAACAAAGTAGTAGGAGAAAGCCCAAATGCAGCCTCCATTGGGAATTCTTCAGAGTGATGTGAGTTTGTGCCTTTCTACAGAATGCAGGCTGTTCCTGTAATTTTTTTTTTATTTCTTCAGTTTGCTGTTAGAGCATTTACATACATTATTATGCAACAGTTAGGTTAAAAGAACAGTCTGTGCTCATAAATTCTCATTATGGAATTACAGTAACAGCTGAAAGGAGTAGGAACAAGGATCCTATTATTCTAGATGCTGTATGTGTGATAGCCCTGACCCTGCAGTTATTTTAGTGTGGGAACTTTAAAGTGCAGGTAGATCTATACTTAAAAGCTGGAGGGAGTTTTTGCATTCTGCAATACCTTCCTGAAGAGAGTTTAGAGATAAGCCAATTATTGCAACTCCTTAACATTTGATCAGATGAAATAACTTTGTTTGAAATTCCTTCTTTGAAAAGACAGTGATCAGAGAGCATTATTTTACTATTGTGTCTTTTGTTTCTTCATTTAAAAAAAGGGCATATTAAAAGGTATATCCTAACAAGTTAATACATACATCAGCAACTTGTTCCAAGTGTATAGTTATGCAAATCATTTCTAGAATTTCTCTTTTAGCTAGAAAATACCAATCTCCCGTATACATTTAGGCCTTTAACTTTCACATCTGTGACCTATATCTTTGAGTTTGCTCTCATGTGGCTCAGATTAAAATGGGTAGAATTATAATTACAGCTGATTTAATTGTCAGCATGTTGTGAAAAGTAACATACCACGCTCTCATCTCTCATGTAGAAGACGACATCTTAGTCTTGGTATAGCTGTCTGAGAAGACAATAGGCATCATTGTTCATCTCTGATATTAAGAAAGCTAAGAATTAAAAGATCCCATGGAACTGTTTAATGTATGACTGCCCCTTAGAGGAAATTTGATGTGTAGTTCAGTGGTTGTTAATGTGCTTGTTTTAGCCAATGTTGTTCAAAACGAAGCTTGTTTCTCATGATTTGTTGGCAAGTCAAATCTTTAACTTTGCATAATGGACTGATAAATTGCAACATATGAAAGCATAGAAATGCGTTAAAAATAAGTGTTGGCAGAAGAATATTGTAGAGTAGTACATCTGTGCTGCTAGATAAAGGAAGAGGAAAAGAGTCCCTGCACTTTAACAGTTTCTCTGCTGTCACTGGGGTAAGTTGGTGTGGGTGGCATTTACTCCTTTTTGGAAGGAAAACCATGGTTCTTTTTTGTGAATAACTTTGTATCTGTGACCTCTGTCACTATGGTACTTTCAGAGATGTTTTAATTGTGACTGTAAACTTGCCTTACCTTTTTGGCAACCTGTAAGTTCATGAGAAAACAAGGAACCTACTCATGCAAGCTTAACTTGCAAGACAGATGGGGCCTTTCTGCTAACATGGGGTCTGACTGAATCCAAGTTGTTCTTGTGTCAACTCACTGATGAAAACCTCCTTGACTTCTTTCAAGAGGATTCTACAACCACAAACACGGGATTCTTGAAATTAGTGTTAATTTCTATAGTGAAGTTGTAATGTTCTTTCAAGGACTTCTCTGACTGCCAATTATTTATCTCTTGGACAGGTACGACTGGTAAAGCATCATCTCCACCCCCTGTCATAGACACCAGACAGATGAGTGAGAAGCTGGAGACGATACTGTATCAGCTCCGTCAAGTAACTCGTGAGAGGGATGAGCTGCGCAAGCGACTTGCACTTTCATCTCCTGGATCAACTTTTGATGACTGCAGGTGAAAATAAAGGAAATGTAACATTTTAGTTAAGGCCTCGACAGTGTTTTCAAGTGGCTTGACTCCTGCTTGCTTGTGAAGTGGCAGGGATATTGCAATGTATGTATGTTGCTTGTTAACCTGCCTGCCTCCTGGGGCTGATACATGAGTAAGTAGGTGACCACATCCAGATTTCAGAGCTGCCTGTTAAATACCTATTCCTGCTTTCTCTAGCAATGTCTCTGTGGGAATGAGGGGAGTAGGGCTCATCTCTGTGTTGGGAGGAGAAAGCAAACAAGTTGTTTACACTCCCTGGGTTATGTTGTGGGCAGAGAAAGAACAGTGGCTGAAGCATTTGCTGTTTTGAAAGCAAGAGGGAAAAAAAGGGAAATAGCTCGGAATACTTGGCTGGAGGACAGAAATTAGGAGAGGGGAAAAAAAATAACTCAGCTATTACTGTGCTTCTGCAAGGGAGGAGAGGTTGGAGTTCTGTTGAGTGGAGCAGGAATGCATTTCCTGATATATATAAATAAGTAAAAATATATATATCTGGGGGGGGACTGGTAAGTATTAATATATTAAGAATAAGGTACTTGTCTCCACTGAGAAGTTACAGGTGCTGGCAAATCAAAACAATGTGTGTTCAACATCAGTTAATGGCCCATCAGCCTCAGGGAACTCATTCTAATATGAGGGTTTGTAAGTTATGAGGAAGATAGTACTCAGGGAGTGTATGAGTTAGTTGTAGATAAGGGGATTTTTGTGTAGGAAACAGAACTGGCTTATTTTAAGACGTTACAGATCTGCAAATGCCCATAAATGTGACTTTGGGCACACTGAACAGGTACTTTTTCCTGCAGTAAGTGCAAGTAAGAGAAATTTTTTGGACCTTGAGAAAAAATTGTCTGTCACTGAATCTGAAATAAGAGCAAAGAACAGATATTCTGGGAAGTGTTGTCATGATGCATAGCTTTTCTCAACTTTAATGTTTTATTTGCTGTTTGTATTTGTTATTTCATCAGCTCTATCTGTACTTGGTCAGGTGATTTATTAAACTTTTTGTCCTCATGAGATAATGTCAAGATTTGAATCGGTGAACTGGTATGAGGGAATCTGGCTATTTTATTTACTCCTTAGCTACTCATCTTAATGCCTTCTTCCTCCTTCCATGAGTTCTGAGGGCTATTTTAAGAGAATTGTGTTTTATCTGAGGGCCTCCAAGTGATGGGGGAACAGGAGAGGAAGAGGTTGTCAAATCTCCTGCATTGCTTCCAGTTACTTATTTATGCAGAGGGATTTCTTATTTGAAGTCAGTAGAGCTCAGGCATTGAGGATTTTACAGCTTTTATGTTCTCTGTAATCCAGGATACTATTAATAAAGTTCTGATGAGCTGTCCGTTAGACTGCCCTAGTTTTTCTTCTTTAATTGTTAAATCAATCTTCTGCTGCAAGTGTAGGATTCGTATGTTGTGGAAAATATAGATATTTACAGCTTGGAGAACAACTCATCAAAATAAACATTGCACTTGGGCAGCGCTTGGACAGCGTATGTTAGAGGATGCTGCCTCCCAGACAATTAAATATTTGAAGAGTGGGAAATGAATAAAGATTATTAGTTGAGGCTTTTTTCTGTCAGTTTAAAAGCAAGTACTCCTCTCATCCACATACATACATATATATATATATGGTTTCTGAAAGCTTGCTGGTGGTTTGTTTTCGTTTTGTTTTATTTGGGTTTCTTGTTTTGTTTTGTTTTATTTTTTACTTTATTTTGCATTCCTTCCTCATATAAAAGTAATCTTCAGACTTGCAGGAGCCAAAGCCCAGACATTGCAAACTGTTACCCTGAAGCGTGAAAGCTGGAAGATGGTTATTTAGATGGTGACTTTTACAACCCAAAAAGGGCTTTTGCTTTCCTGGCTGCACGTAGGGCTTTAACCATGGCTGTACCTAACGCAGGTGGTGCAGAGGCAAATCTGGACACGTCACCCCTGGCAGCTCACACCACCCGGGTGGGCTGAGCTGGCTGTGGAGGGCTGGCAGCTGTAGGAAAGAGAGCTCTTCTCCAAAGCCAGCGTTGACTAAGTCTAGAGCGGTGGAAGAGGAGGCGCAGAAGTGGTTGTGATGTTCTGAATCAGAGGAACGTGTGTCATCCTGCTGGGTGGGAGCAGGGTTGCTCATGCTGTGCTTCTGTCACTTGACAGTGACTGTGTGCCTCCACGTGTCGTGGTGATTAAAATTTGACCAAATAATTTACTGTGCTCAAGGTGTAGTTTATAGACTCAAACTTGCTTTGTTTACTACTTCTGTAGTAGTAGAAGAGAATGGTGATACAATAAACCCCCTGAAACTGCCTTTGAGAAGAGACTGTTTTATGGGGAATCTGTAATTGTTGTTGGTAGTGCTGGCTCCTCAGAAGAAATGAAAACACTTTCAGGTTGTTGGGTAGGCTTTGCCCACAAATTTGGATCTGCCATTGGCATTATCTTTTATGTCAGCATCGAATACATGTAAATGTCAGTCTCAGTGTGGCCTTGTTCAGGGTAATTCCATGGGAATACAAAGGATTTTTAGAGTTGTTATGTAAGTATCAAAAAAACAGTTGGACCTTTGACACTAGCACTTTAAATTTTGTCAACATTTGAACCAATGCTTCCAAAATACTGAAATGCTTTCCTTTACTGAAATTACAGTTTATTTTGTGGTGTGTTTTAGCATAAAACTTTGGGGATCTTAAGAGTCAACCCCTACGTGTGTTTGAATGAACTGCATTTTGATTTTTGACTTCCGACCAATACTCCTCCTGTGCGTATCCCTGTTTTTCTTGCTGAGACATAAACCCTTGGCCGTATGTCCTGCAGCACTGTTCCCTGGCTATCCTGGTGGTTTTTGTTTCACGTAGATGAGCTAGAATGCAGGATGATATTGGTGGCATTGGTTTCTTTCCTCATTGTGTAGGTAGGCTAACTTCTGTAGTTACCTCTGTGATAGCCATTTGTAAATAGGATTATTCTTTTTTTTTTAAATTAATGCTCCTGTTATTTCAGCAATATATGAAATGCACACAATTGATGTTAGACTTGTAGAACAAGCTCTCACCATAGCTTTGAGACTGGCTTAATAGTTTCCTTTAGTGAAAATTCATACACTCAAATATTTTGCACAAATAAGAATGTATGATTACAAGCTTAATCTGAATGTAAGTTAATGGGCCTCAGTAAGCATAATGTTTCCACTGAGAGTTAAACTGTACTTCAATTAATGTTGTCATTTTAGTGACTGTGGTGGACAGATGGTGTCTACTTTCAGTAATTTCACCCTAAAGTTTAATTGAAATCAATGCTTGGGTTTTTTGTGATTCTGTCAAGAGTGTGAATGTTTCAAATGGAGTTTCACTTATGCTAACTAGAGTTGTATTTTAAAACAGTAACTCTGCCGTGGTTGCAGTAATGTCTCTAGCACTGTATGAGTAACACTACTTCTTTTGGCACCTCTAATAAGCAGTGAATTAAAAAAAATCCTAACAGACATCCCTGTAGATGTGACTTGAACATCTAGTTACTTATATGAATTTGGCTCTTAATTGTTACTGAAGTCTGCTGGTCAAGGAAGGGGGTTTTGATTTTGCTTTCCCCAGCAGCATTTCTCTGGAAAAAGGAGAAAAAACGGAATTGCAATTGAAGGATTTTCTACTCAGGAACCCAAATGTAGCTGGGTTACTAAAAAGCACCTTCATGTTACACACACACTCCCTAAAAGTCTGAGAGTCAGATGTGGCTGCCTTTTTTATTTGTTTGTTTGGCTGGGTTTTGTTTTATCAACTCTCACCACTGGGCAAGTGTGAAACCATTTTCATGGCCATTCAATTGCCAGCTGCATTTCAGTTCCAGAATCTGCGTTGCTGATTTTGTATGAAGCCAAGAGGACTCTGATGGCTTTTCAGGCTGTGCTTCCAGAGAAGCCACTTGGGAGAGAGGGAGGTGGGAGGGAGGAAGGTTGTTCTGTGAAGCAACAGAGCAAATCTGATATGAGAATAAATAGAGTCAAATTAGAAAGCAGTTGTTTTCTTTTGGGTTGTTTGTTGGTTGTTTTCTTTCATTACCTGTAGAGTTATAAGAGACCCAGGAGGGTGACACAGGGACAGCTGGCAGAAGCTTTATTTTGAAACTAGAAAATTCAGTGGTGCAAAAATTTTGTGATTGTGTAGAGCAGCAACGGCTCCATGTAGAGTCTCTTTTAGAAGCTTAGTGCTTCAAAAACCAAAGGCATAACCCTGCAAATTTAGTTTCTGCCATGATTTATGATTTTTCTAATAAAGAAGGATACCATATGCAATGACCACACAATCAAGATACATTATTTCAAAAGGTTTCTCCTCTCAGTGGTTCTGGTATACAAAAAAAAAAATTCAGTCAAAAATTTTTTTTATGATTGACTCTGGCTTTCACTGTGTTCAGCTTACTGAAAATTGCTTTTTGGAGATTATATTGCCTTGGAGGTTCTTAATAATTATTTAAACAAAATTTGTGTTAGCTTAGGGAGATGTGAGGTAGATTGTGGCATGTTTTCTCATTCATTTATAGTAGTTTAAAAGAACATGGTAACACTCAGATATGTAACTCAGCAGAATGACTTGGTCAATTTAGTTAAATTCAATGCTTATTTGGTCAAACTGGTCAGATTCTGCTGATACAGATGCATGTGTTGGGTGTCCTGTTGAAATTCTTTTTATTTACCCCGGTGCTGATTTTCCTGGGGACTGTAGACAAGGTCCTCCAGCCATTGCCTGGATGAGAAGTTTTCCCTAGCCCAGGTCTCCCTGTAGCTCTGGGCTTTTCCTTTGAGAGTTTGACACCGTGGTGTGGGAAAGCCAAGTGTTCTGTCATTGACTTGTTCTAGTATCAAGGAACAGTTCTGCTCCGTGGTAATACAGCTGCTCGGAAGAGAGGTACCTGCTCACTGAGGACTGGTTTTGGCCATGTTAGTGTTAGACAGATGCTACATTTCAGTATAAAACTAATACAGGTTAAAGTCATTGAATTTTTATTTGTGGTTCCACCTTAATGTGAAATGGTCAGTATTTAAATTAAAGCATTAATACAACTATCAACAGTTATGTAATACTGTTGATTTATTAGATAGTAATTTCCCAGACTTTACAACTTTCCATTCTTGCTAGTAGCTGATGTTTGACTTCATGTTTTTTTTCCATGCTAGGCCTAGTCCAAAACCAAATCATGACTATGAAAGACTGAAGATTCAGTGCATGAAGGCCATGTCAGACTTACAATCTCTGCAGAATCAACACACCAAGACACTAAAAAGATGTGAAGAAGCAGCAAAAGAGGCAGACTTTTATCAGTAAGTATTAGTAAAGCTATTTAAGGTAAGAGTTTACTAGGCTGTGCTGGATCACAAGGTAGTAGAACATGGTAACCAAATATATTTTTTTACTTTGTTTTTCCACTTTAATGGTAAGATTAATCTTTGCATGCATCAGACAAACTATTTCTGGCCTATTTGAAATAATGAAGTATGGATTGCTTGTTTTATTTTGAAGAATTTTGGATAGAAATCTCTCATGTCTTGATGGGACACTGACAAGGAAAGCCTGGTTACTGACATGTAGTTGGAATTCAATAGTCTTACTACCAGGCTGGAGAACAGAATGTTATTTGAGAGAATGTCATTTATTACTGTTTTTTTAGTAGTCAGCTCTCACGCTGACTTGTGTAAGTTTTAACACAGGCTTAGACCAATTGTAAGTGTTTATGAAAATACAGTAAAATAGGGAGAAATTGATGAGTATTTCTAGGGTGTATTTCTGTTTAAAAAACAGTCATTGATGCAGGTAGGAACATGTTTTCTTTACTTGAAAGGAAGACAACTCAGAAATCGAAATGCAGGTAAATTCTTGGTTTGAAGTTAATTTCACTTAAATCTACGCTATAAGGTATGACTAATACTTAATGACAGTATTTTGTTTCATTGGGAGCTGCTGATTTTTACCTTGCACTTTCACCCGCAGCTCTCGAAGCCTTTAAAGACAGGCAATCACTCCCTTACGTTCTTCCAAATCCTGAAAATAACCTTAAAGGTTGTCAGCAGGTACACATGTAGCAAGTTGTGTGGCTTCTTTACAAAGAATTTTATTTCTAGTTTCATTTGAGGATTTTCAAGTACTTTAATTTGCTGGTGAATCCTGTGCAAAGCAGTAGTGTTCTGTGCATTGTAGGTGGCTATTTTCCAAGCTGAATTACTTACATCCATCTAATGCTGAAGTGAAACACTTGCATTCTTTATCCTAAAAAAGTAGTGTTTTGCTTACATTATTTAGGAGTTCTGTAGTCCCTGAAACCATCCTGGGTTATGCTCTTGTTTATTTGAATATTTTCATGATAGTGAAAAGATAGTGATTGATTGAAATACTCAAGCATACTGAGGGTACAGCCATATTCCTCAGAAACCCATGATTTAGGCTTCTGCAAAATGATGCATTTATATTAAGTACAAGTTTTCACTTGCACATGTAAAAGTAAAGAGTAAAACTCTTGTTACAGACTAAGATTATCTGGTCAGAAGAAAGTACAACATGTTTTAATTGAATCAGAGAAAATTGTCCATATGATAAGAACTTTTTACTTGCATTTGAATAACTCAGTTTCCTACCTAAAACTTCAGGGAGGCTGAAACTCACTGTTGGAGTTTAGGTGTCCAAAACATAACAACGCACATTGAAATCCATGCACGTAATTTCTGCTGCTTCTATAAGTAATTCTCAGTGTAAAGAAAGGAATCGAGTAGAATGTGCTACTCAAATGCTATTTTCTCCTGCAGGAATACTTAAAACCCCATACTTAAAAAAAATTAAAAAAAAAAAAAAGGAAAAAAAAGTTGCCATTTCAAAGAATCCATAATTTCCAACCAAATCTGTTTTACAGGTAACAGATTAATAACCTACATGTGAAGATTATGTGTATTTAATTATGTGAATATAATTTGTCAAAGGCTTTTTTGAAATCAGAGTGTCCTAATTTGAAGGAAGAGCTGATTTAACCAGCAGTGTGCCCAGGTGGCTACGAAGGCCAATAGCATCCTGGCTTGTATCAGGAATAGCGTNNCAGGAAAGACATTGAAGTGCTGGAGCATGTCCAGAGGAGAGCCACCAAGCTGGTGAGGGGTCTGGAGAACAAGTCCTATGAGGAGAGGCTGAGGGAACTGGGCACGTTTAGTTTGGAGAAGAGGAGGGTTGGACTCGATGATCTCAAAGGTCCCTTCCAACCACTAAGATTCTGTGATTCTGTGAAATGTTTGTACTTCATAAAGAAGGAATACAAAGTATCTTAAAATTTAAGTGGCTATGGGTTATATGCGGGGGTTTTTTTATAAATACAGACTTCAAGCACTTTTTCAACAGGTATGAGAGTTCAGTTTGAATCAATCTCTTTCAACAACAAAAAATACTTGACAGTATCCAAATGTCACTCTTTATTTTATTTGTGGTAGTAAAATACATTAAATTGGATTTTTGGTGGGTTTTTTTTTTCTCTTTCATTAGGGACCTGGTCTAATTTTGGGCTGCTACCTTGAATTAGAATCTGAATGATAGCCTCATCCTGTGGCTCTCAATTGTTTAATTTTTAAGTGAGAGGATATTTCTTTCAGTAATTATGGCTTGCATAATGAAGTTTGGAGTAACTTTGATAGCTTTTTACCTGCTTGAATGGAGCTGAAACACACCTAATGTGGTTTTTTTCATTCTGTGTTTTTTTTGTTTGGGTTTTTTGATTGTTTATTTCTAAAACAGTAGCATACATGGAGATTTCTGTGGTTTTCACTTGTATTTTTGTTAGCTGCTGTTCAGGTGAGGGGCCCAAGAGAAAGTGAAGGTGATTACTGGTAAAATTATCTCCAGTGTCATTTATGCTCACATAACACCATTTCTGTTTGTCTATCTGCTTCCTGTTAAAATGGCTATGAAATGGCATCGATGGGTGGCATAAATACATCATCTCTACTGATGCTGTTTAAGAATGCCATGTATTTTCATTTGTTTTCATATCTGATTTCCTATTTATTTCTGATTTTTTTTTTTATTTTTTTTTGTGGTGCTTGGAATACTCAAATATGCAGAATTGAGTTAGTTTGACCTACTTTCTCGGTAGGAAAGTCATGCTTGAAGTTAATTAGTCCAGGACTTTGTCCTGCTCTAAGATCACTTTTTGTGTGCCGCGACAGCACGTTGCACAGTCGGCTGCTGAGTGACCAGTCACAGCTGAAGGAGGACATGGACACCTTGAAGAGGAAAAACACGCAGCTGGTGCGAGAACATAATCATCTCCAGCAGTCCTGTGAGGAAATGAAGAGGCTTCACGATGAGGATCAGAAGGAGATAACGGACCTGCGCAGCCAGCAGCAGCAGGTGAGCTACAGCTGGTAGAGCAAGTGCTCGGAGGGATCACGAATTGCTCCTCAGATAAAGAAGTCCATGACACGGAATGGGCAGTGTTGCTGCCTTCTATGTCTCACTCTAAACCATCCACTTTACGTTTTACAGCACTGGGGGAGAAGATGAGGTCTTGGATACCAATTGATGTTCTGTGTTTATCTGGAAAAAAGAATGAGGAATATAGATTTTTAGGTGGTATTAAGAAAATTTGATGCAGAGATGAAAGAAATGTACATGAGGAAGATGATATGCATGATATTGTTTTTAAGTGGGTGGAGAGGCATCAAAATCCTTGCTTGAAAATTGCAAAGGGATTATTTTCCTAGGGTATTTTATGGGACAGGGCTAGCTTTAAACTTGCAGACTATGTTTGTTTTTTGGAAACTATCACAATAAATAAAAAAAAGTGATAGGTAGGTTGGGGGATTTTTGGTTTGCTTTTATTTTGTGTGGCTTTTCTTCAGTTATCCCATTTGAGATAATGGGTTTGAGAGAATGATTGAGTTATGTTTGGTTATTTAGATTTGCAGGCAGTATTCAGTTAGAACAAAGCTACGGGTTGATTAACAAAAGAAAGAAACAAGCTTCTCAGGAAGAGGTGGACCTGTCAGAACTGTGTATAACAGGCTGTCTCTAGGACAACATTGTTTATACATTCTGAACAAAAAAAGGGAGGAGTAACAGTTAAGGAGCACTTGGTCATATCAGGTCCAGGGTTCACCTATGAAAAGCCTCATCATCTGGTTGGAATAGTTACAGTAGCATGTGGAATGGTTAAACCGTGTGTAGGCTCATTCACAGGGCAAACTTGCAAATCAAACATTAGGCTTCAGAAGCAAAACCTGTGCAAACAAAAATAATAATTTGCTAGGGCAGGAGGGGCAAAGGTCACGGCAAGCTGGATGTGCTGAATGGCGCTTTAGGAGATGCTTGAGGGCTAGTGCCAAGAGGAGTGAAGATTTGTGTTTGCTTTTGTTCCCTTCCTCTAATGTTATCTTGAGAGTTCTGCTGTGACGTAGTTTAGTGGCTTGGTTCAGAAGATATCTGGTGTTCTGGGTAGCAGAAATGGTTTGCTATGTCAGTCTGGGCAAATCTCTTAACTACTCTCTGCCTCAGTTTCCCAGGCTGCAAAGCAGGGATGCAAAACCTCCAAGAGAAGGCCTTTGTATCTTGAGGTTCTGTCCTGAAGTTTGAACTCAGCTGGCAGCGCAGGAGGAGGCTGAAGTGTCAGTATTTATTTAAAGAAATTCAGTCTCCTGTCAACATCACGATTAAGCCTTTAAAGAAAACTCTGTATGTGACTCTCGGTGAGAAAGTTGTGTAACTCCATTTCTCAGCATGTCAGAGTGAATCATGGTCTCTTGAAGGGGCGCCAAGAGTCTTATCTTGTCTGTGTCATTTCTCATCTGAATTAGTCTACTACTGTTTATGTTGATCCCTCTGATGTGTTGTTTCGTTGTCAGGCCACAGCAAAACACAACATCTCAATGGCCTCGGAGAGCAAAACCTTTTGATCGGGTTGCTCTTTGCGTGGGATTGCCCTGGATTAGCTGTCTAGCAGCTGACCAGTTTAAGGTTTTGCTGCTCACATATGAAGGTTCTTGTTGCCATGCCCATCTTCCTCGGCCCAGCTGGTACTATTTACTTTTGCTCAGGCTGGGATTTTGAATGGGAGACCTTCCTTATTACAATCCTTCCTGTTGAAAGCATTTCTGCCTTCCTCCATCAAATCTCTGTTAACGAGTTCCATCCAATTTCAAGTATATTCGTCCTTCTTTCCTTTAATTATTTGGAGTGGCTTTTTCAGTAAAAAGACATTCCCTATAGGCTTTAGACAGTGAGAAGTGGTTTGTTTCTGTTCGGATTCTCAAATACTTGGCTCTCAAATCTGTTCTTGGATGCTTTGGGAAGTAGCCTTCAGGAAAATGGCTCTCTCAGGTTGAAACCAACGTGTATTGACACTTCACAGATGCGTGGAGTTTATCACACACTTAGTGTATCTGCAGAGGTTGACTGCAGCGTGCTGGCAAGTCGTGGCTCCAACTCTGTGTGGGTTATGGCACTGATGGGGATGGATGTGGCAATAGCCATGCCAAGGCTCTTGCCAAATGCAGCCTTGTTCCAGGACTGCTTTATGAGCAGTAACTCGCCACTTCTCTGTCTCTTGGTTAATTAAAGGAGACCGGTGTCAGGCTGAGGAACTTTGTCTCTCTTGTCGTGTCTATGTAGAGAAGTGCTTTCCTGGCAGTGGTGGATGTTGATCACCACCTGCGGGCACCGAGAATCGGGCACAGATTGGGCAGTTTCTTTTGATCTTTCCTTTCTTCTGCAGGCATCCAAGTTCTGCTGTGCCCAGGAACTGGTCATTACTCTGAATATAAGACACAAAAGGAGATGAGGAGCCAGATAGGGTGGTCGCTATGTGTTTGGTTTGAGCTTTTTGTAGAACTCAAGTTTTCTGTCTTTTTTTTTTTTCTTCTAATTTTTTAATACTTCTTTTTTTCAGATTCTTATGGACATACCTTTGTAGGCTGATATTAAGATCATTTAAATTATTGCCACCTGTCTGTATAGATCATTTCTGGTTCTTCCCACCATTCCATCAAGGCCAAATTTCAGTTTATAGGACAAAACCAGAAAAATGAGCATAATTATTTTTTTTTAAAGGCAGGGGGAAAGGGGGAAGTCAAGGCCTCACTTCAGGTACTGGTTTTTTGCCTTTTGAGAAGGAAAGAGGACTAGATTTGCTGAAGCTCATTAGGGGATTTCTGTTGTTGTTGCTGCTCATTTATCATCAATGTTGGTATTTACAACAAGATTCTTCTGTCAATGGAAATTAATTTGAAACTAAGATCCAGGTCAGACTTTATTCAAGTTTAAATGTTTTTTTCTCTTTCTGCTCATATTTTATGGATAGCTTTTGAAACACAAACCTCTGTGGGTAGTTCTCAGA
The DNA here is from genome assembly GCA_004320125.1 of Scolopax mira. NCBI lineage: Eukaryota > Metazoa > Chordata > Aves > Charadriiformes > Scolopacidae > Scolopax > Scolopax mira. The sequence continues at coordinate 36,215 of BJBW01005094.1, forward strand.
TGAAATGTTGTATGAATATTAAAATATATGCCTATGTATAACATATTTAGGGCAGATTTTGTTCTCTTGAAAGTCTTAAATTATTTAATTTGTTTGTGGAGGATACAGGCAACCTGTCCTGAATGCCACCTCGTGGTCATTTCCTAAATTACAGCTATCATCTTGGTCATCAAATAATGATTGCCTCTTGCTAAAACTACAAAGCACTTTGAAAACACCACGAGTTTAATAGCTGTGGGTAGTAGTTACTGTTAAAGCAATATTTTCATAAATTTACGCACTCTAATTTGTGATAAAGCAGATTTTTTTCCCAGTTAACATTAAGCAGATATAGTAATGCTTAGAGTAACATCAATGCTTAGGAAAAGGTTCAGCGTTTCCTTAGTTGTTAAAAAGAATGATTTTAAAAATTGTTTAATATATTCTTGTTCTGATATTGTTTCTTACAAATATTTTAAATAAAATTTATCGGACCGATTAAAAACTGAGTTTATTAATACAGTTTCTGCCTTTTTTTTTTTTTTTAGGTTATGAAGCAAAATGGGTCATCAGAGATATTAAATAAACTTTACGATACAGCAATGGACAAGCTCGAGGGTGTCAAGAAGGATTACGATGCCCTAAGGAAACGGTACAATGAGAAGATTGCAAGCCACAACATGGATCTGAGCCGCCTAGAACAGGCTGAGGAGGAGAACAGACGTCTTCAGAAACAGGTTGACATGTTAATGAAGCAAAGGGACACAGCAATACATTTTCAGCAACAATATTCCACCTCTCTTAGAAGGTATAGTCAGGTTTTGATACCTTCAGATATTCTGTGAAAGCAGTAACAATTCTAATGTAGCATCTTATTTTCTCTGTGGTTGGATGATAAATATTTTCCTAACTTTTTTTCCCTAAATTTTTTTCTCTGGTGTATGTTATCTTGGTGTGCTTCTATATAGAGATTTTCTGGAAGGTCCTAGAAGGTGTGAGAGGGATGTTTATTTGAGGAAGTAGTGCATTTTCTAGAGAAAAGGATCTCCCTGTTAAGGTTTTGGAATTATGTAAGGAATTTTAACCATTGTTGAGCTCATGTGAGAAAGGGATGGTCTTCCTTTCAAGCTATGTTTATTCTGTTGTAGACACAGGAGTCAAATACAACCAAAGTTTTATTAAACCTCAGAGTTAGTCTTCCAAACGAACTCCTTTACGGGTGGTGAGTCTAGCTAAATATTTATCTCCTTTCAAATAGAAAAAACAAGCCAATAAGATGATATAATTTCTAAAAGGTTTTTAGCAAATTAAGATGTTCTCAAGCATAAGTTAACTTTTCCTGACATGAGAATTGCAAACCGTGTGGGACTCGGAGCTTCAGGCTGGAAACAGAGTTCACTGGATGCAGATGTCTGGGAGTCTCACTTCTTTGGGAAAGTGCTGCTGATACGAGCAGCACAAGTGCCAAAAGAGAAGGGCACATACACAGTGTCACACCTCATTTAACCTCTCTCTGCTCCTCCTTGATATTAAGCCTACACAGATACCCGTACGGGGTAGGAAGAAGCTACTGTACATAAGGACTCCAAAGAGCATCCGTGGGCGTGTAGAGAATGTTTGCACTGACAGAAGTCAGGGATAATACACAGCTCCCACAGACGAATGCCAAAAATGTTGTTTTCTGTATTCATAGGCTTTTAGTATTTCAAAAAGGTGAGATTGAGAATAGATAATAAAGTACACATGAATAGCATGTACATAGTTGTGATACCGCTCATTAAATTCTAGGAGAACATGAGTAATAACAGAATAAGTTACATAACAGAGACTGCCATGGATTCCTGAAACTGAGAGAAAACTTAATGTATACTACAACCATGCTGATACATGCAGAAGCTCAACATATTTGTTTTATGCCCTTGTGATTTAGGTCTCCTTGAGAAGAAGGTGTGGTTTGACACTGAGCAGTGTTGGTTTTAAGAATTAGGAAGTATTAGGAAAAATAAGGAAAATATTCTTGTTCCTGTGCATCAGTGATACAGCTACATTAATATAACTGAACTTCAGGAATTTTTGCCTTTTATTTGGTTGGCTTTGGCTCTGGCCTTCTTTTTATACTTGTTTCTATTTATAGAAACCTTTATTTGTCTTATGTTTATACCCTTTCTTCATAACCAAAACCATATTTCTCTGCGTGACGGGTCAAATATTTTTAAAATGCTTTTTAAGTGAGTATAGCTGTCAGAATGTAAGACGTCACAAACTTGTAGTTTGAGGATGAGAAATTGCAGCACAATACTAAATATAAACACAGTCAAAATAAGTTTTAAAGAGAGCAGGAAGAGAAGACTCCAGCAGTGGCCCAGCTCTCACTTTGAACGAATCTTTGGCCTTAAAAAATATCAGAGAAGTGTTCAGCCTTTTTTTTTTTTAATTTTATGTAAAACATTTTCACAATAATACAGAGCATATGAATGCTACCAAGGTGATTTGGTTGGTGTATAGTTTGCAGATTACAGATTAACTATACTGCCTGTCTAATTCCTATGTGCTAAACACACCCTACGTGTGTGTCTCTGCATTCTGAGCCTGGGCTACGGTGCCTGGATAAATCTGCCTCCAGGTTGCCATTGTGTTGAAGACAAAGCAGATAGTCCAGGTGAGGGTTCTGTTCAGCATTTGTTGCTCCTTATAAACCCAAATCGTACTGCTGCTGACCCATCTAACTCTGCTACTTGCAATCCATTCACAGAAGTTGTTAGAAATGGGCTTTTCTCTGTGAAAATGTGATCCAGCTGCCTGTATTTCTTCCTTAGGAGGCAATGCAAGGTCAAGAGGGACCAAGGTGTTTCAGCTGGAACTTTGCTTTCAGGATTTTATGGAGGTTTTTTATCACTGTTTAGCATGTGTCCCTCTATGGCAGAGACTTTATCTTTTGGTCAGTTCTCTATGCCAGGATGCTTGGAGTGGTTTGGTTGGGATTTGGTGGGATTTTTTTTGTTTTCCTTCCTTAACGATGACTTTTTGTTTTTGTTTTTGTTTTTGTTTGGCAAACATTGTCTTAAATCTTTCCTCCTCCCCTCTCTTCATAGCATCTTCCCAGTGCTGTCCTTGATTTGACGCCCAAATAGTTTTTAATTATACTGTGGGTTCTCACATGGCAGTCAGGTTGGTTGGCATAGTCTCTGTTAAATTTCTAATCTATCCTTGTGTTACTTCTATAGTATATCTTCTTACCTTCATGCTCACGCTTATGAAAAGGCAAAAGAAATCTGGATTGTAATATGTTAGGTCTTCTGTACTGCCAGCCCGGTGATCTCTTAAGCTGAATAACTTCCCAAAAAGAGCAGGGTGATGGTTTTGAAGTTACTGGCAGATGCCTCAGTAATGCTATGGCAATGCTTTGCATGCACTGAGGCTTTCAAGGAAATATTTGAAACCAGGTTTATAGCTCTCTCTTGGGAAAGGTCAGGCAACGTGCTGGATTAGACAAGAAATTGCACTTTTAAACACCGTGTGTGTGTGTGAGAGAGAGAGAAAGAAAACAAAGTCTGTCAGAAGTTTGTGGGCACATGAAATTTGCATAAACTTAAAAGTCTCAGGTTAGGTACAATGTTTTTGTCAATGGCATTTCCTGGGGAGTTTTGAAAAAAGCATGCAAGGGGATCTTAGTGGTCCAATTGTGGAAAAACACTGCTCGTGAGTCCCACTTTTAAGAATGCTTTGGCAATATCAATATAAAATTTACTACTTAGAAATTAAACCTTTTATGTTTTTATTTGATTGTGCCATACTTCAGTAGGTTGTAGTTATAAAGCATATATGTTTTCGTCTGTGTTAAAAATTTAAAATTTACTTTTGACAGTTTAAGATATTTTGCATTTCAGTTTTACTGGATGATCTTCTGATGAAAGCAAACAGTAATGTTTGGATTGCATGTTTTTAGTTCCCTTGTGTCCATTTTTACTGTAAACCTACTTTTTTCTCCTCTAAATTGTCCATTACCAACTTTGTGGTATATATGAGCATCTGGAAATTGTTCTGGTTTTTTCCAGTTTTTGCATTTGTTTCTCTTCTTCCCACATGTCTGGGACTGTGTATTGGGAGAACGAATTTGATTCTGAGATGAACAGAGCTCAACATAATAAATAAGATTAAACTTGTGCTATTAAATAATGGCACTGTTTGCATTCCTTTCAGAATAATTTAATTAAAATTTTACTTTTAATTATTAAGTTAATCCTAATTTATTTCCAACTATTTTTATGTTTCAATTCCTTAAAGAGGTTCTCTAATATTCCTAAGGTTTATTAATATTCCTAAAGAAATAATGAATCTAATTTTTATTTTGCAGCACTGAGGGTACATTGTCCAAGATGTCCTCTGTGGTCGTGTTCTACCAATGTATGCATTTGCTTATCCAGACAAATGCTTTATGTATGAAAAAGGAAAGTGAGGAACAAGTATTTTATTGGCATTTCTGCTTGGTTTTAGATTCGAATCGGTACAGCAGGAACTAAGCAACGCCACAGCACAAAACAAAGAGTTGCAGAGAGAGATGGAACGACTACAGTCGGAGGTGACAAGGTTCAAAACAATGCAGCTGAAAGCAGCAAAGGATGCAGAAAAATACAAGGAAGAAAGGGATTCAGTTTTCAATGAATACCGCCTCATAATGAGCGAGAGAGATCAAGTCATTAAAGAGGTAGATAAGCTTCAAACCGAGCTGGAGCTTGCAGAGTCCAAACTGAAGAACACTTCTTCTGAGAAGCGAGTGGCTAGTGAAGAGATGGAAGCTTTAAGACAGGTATAAGTACCTGTTGTTTCGATGGGGAAGGGAAATGGGTATACATTGCTGGTGCTAGAATCAGAAATGTGTGACTGATGAATGGAAACTAGGAATGCACAGCAAAGAAGAAATTCTGTGCTGATGTTTTCCTATAGCACTCCTTTCTACTATCAATTAATTAAGATTGCATGTTGGAATAGAATACCTGTCAGTTGAAATTTGCTGTTCACTTGACATAATTTTGTTCTGATTATAAGTCCTTCCTTTACTGCATTAGTCTTCTGTGCCTTTTCAAGTAATGCTCTCTGTAACCATAGAGCTCTAAATATTCATTATTTTGAACTTTCTAACCTCTACAGGAACCACTGGATACTATCTACTATGACTTAAAACGGTACATGATAAAGTAGTCTCAAATATTTATGCAAAGCCTGTGCTGACATGCATGTTCTTACTCATTTGCCCTCCTCCTGCCTTTAACTTAAAGGGGACATTTTGAAAATTTTTCACTAGAACTCAGGCATGCCTTGAAGTGTGTGAAACCAGAACTTTGTATTTTTCAGCAATATGTTCTTGAAATGCTTATATCACAACCATGTTACAATGATGCTGTTAAGATTTCCAAAACACAGTTTACTGCTCGGGTTCATTTCAGCTGACATGCACTGACTTGACCCTTTGGTTTACAAATACTTAATTTAGCATGACATAGATACAAGCAAATGTATTCCATTGTCTATAAATATCATTTTACTTTCTTCATAGCGTTACATCTGAACAAAACACCCTTTATGAAAAATTAAGATGTGGAGCTTGAACTTTTTTTTTTTTTAAACCGCACCATTGCTGAGGGACATAATCTGGATCGTGACATTATGGCATCAGAGCTTTAAAAAATAACTAACTTCTGTTTTTAAGAATTTAAGGGTAGTTTTTAACCCTGCATGTTTGCCAGAAGTAATTTAGCTTCTGCACTGAGTGAGGTTTTAATACATTTCATACATGTTTTACTTTCATCAAAGCCATTAAACCAATAGAAACGTCTTGTTGATTTCAGTGAAATCAGGGTAGGTAGTAAGGAGTACTGATGGCAATAGCCACAATTAGTCACTCTGCTCCAATTTGTTGTATCTGTCACTGTGGCACTATTGTCAAAGAGCTTTAAGGGCCAGGGAATTAAAGATTTAAATACCTGGATGTTCTCTCTTGCCTAGATGACTTGAAAGGGGGGTTGAATAAGAAGAGGAAAGAGTCTGGGAGATGCTGGCAGGGTACAGGCATGTGTTTTTCTTCACACCCAGAACTGGCCCATCAGAAAGCAGAAAGAACTGCTTCTGTAGCATACTAAAAGGTGTAAAATAGCAGTTCTGTGAGTTTTATTTTTGTACCATATTTCCTTTTCTGTAGCTGTGACTCTTTTGCTTGTGAGCAGGTATGTTCCGTGTCTCATAGCACTGACTCTCGCTGCCTGCAGCTGCGTAAGGGATTTTCTAGTTCTGGCAAGGCAAATGTTTGAATGGTTGAAAAAATTCATTGATCAAACAATATATTAATTTGAAATGGTATCCTGAATGTAAGTGGGATTATACTGTCAATGAATAATTGGTCTGGTGCTTGCCAACATATGACTTAAAGTTCCTTGCTCTACTTGCAGTGCATCGCAGCTTTATGTGCCTTGTTACATAGCCCCTGTTGAAACAGCACTGAATGCACTTAAATCATTTTCACTTTAGTTTCTTCTATTAAACTTATTTTCTAGTGTACTTTTTGTGTCCCAAAGTAGTGCAAAAGCAATTGAAATGGAGAAGAGGTTGATTGAGGTTGAAGAGACATTATATCATGAGACATGATGCGGTCAGTCAGACAATTTCCCAGTTAAATATTTAAGCTTTACTCATCATACATACCCAAATATAATTGGTTAATTTACATGCAAAATTGTCTGGCATTCATAGATGATAGAAAAAATCTCAGGATTTTGCACTACAGACAGTTTGGGATTAAGTTCTCATGAGTTTGGCTACTCAAAGCTAGGGATTAGATGTTATGGATTTCCCCCTCTACTTGCTCAGTCGTGTTTTTGTTTGGCATAATCTTTTGCTCCAGCAACTACTTAGAATGTCACGTTTCATCTCAGTGGTAGTCAGCTTTCCCCTCTGTTTAATAGACCTGTTGTATTTTATCCTGTATAAGCTGATTGCACCATATTCAGACGTGAGAACTTCCTTCAAGCGTAAGAATTCTTCAGTAATTCAGAATTGTTCTTCAAACCAAACCACTCTTAATGTTTCCAAACAGAAGCTGTTCAAATCAGTGCCAAATGGCACCGTCCCTTGTGCCATCGTGTGGTAATCTTGTGCAAATGTCACAGGAAAAAGACAGAGGTGAAATTTTACTACTGACCACTGGAGGCAATGGCTGCTCTTACTCAGATGGTTTATATGGAGCATGCTGGAATAAACTGTGGCAATGTGTATTTTTTCCAATCATCTTAAAGAACTGTAAATTCCTGTTTAATGAAGGGCTTTTTGGCAACTTTCCCTCTTCCTTGATACTCGATGACTTTCTTCTCTGCTGCATGCTGGAAAAGACATAATAATTTTGTGTAAGTTTTAAACACGCATTTGAATGCACCTTTTATACAGACTATAGTTAAGCTCTACAAAGTGTTGCTTCCAGTAGGAAAACATGTCTGCATCATCAGATGGGTCAGGGATTTCTCTCTTCTGAGGTGAAGCCCTTTGGTTAGTGGTTCAGCTACCATAGATCAGCCTGAGTTCAAGGTACTGAGCAATGGAAGCTCTTACTGATGTTGAAAATACTCAAGTGCTCTGGGAATTGTGATTCACTCATACGTTTTAAGTTCACAGAGTGAGTCATTAGTTCTAGTGCTTGTCTGTTACTCTACAGCAAAAATACCTGACTCAGTACCACTGCAGAATTGTTTTAACAGCCTGACTAGCCCTAATTAGGTGCCAAATCTCAAAAACAATACATTACTACAGAAGAATGCAATTCCCTGCTATCATTTAGATACTTGATCTTAGTCCTTGCTAATTGTAGAGGAAAAGAAAGTGGAAGTCAGTTTATGACATGGTATCTTTCTGTCCTTATTAAAGGATCCTTAAGTATTCGGATGCTTTCCTCCTCCTGCTTTTCAGATGTCAGCTGTCTCTGTAATGTTTTTGAGAGCAAAACATCAATAGTTTCCAGCCAGGTGTAGCCATCCAGTCAATGGCTAATTCTTTGTAGCCATCGGCTGGATGCTTCTAGAGAGCTGGACCATCTGAAAATTTCGTGGCATGAAATTCAACTGTTTCAATGCCTCATTCTTCCAGTAGGAAGTCTAGTTTAAACTATTTTAAAACGACAGGTTGTATTTTAGAGTTACATTTAACGCTCTTTTTTATTACGACGAAGTTGAGTCACACGTTTGATAAGATGTGCCATCATTCTGCTTTATAGCATACTGTAGTTCTATTTTCAACATTCTGTATTTGGCAGATTGATATCTTACTGGCATGGGACTTTAATGTCCACTTAAAAACTTATGAGGAAGCTATAAGATACATCGCCGTGTTGTCTAAATTATTTCAGTCCTATAAAATCAAGGTGGTTGCTTAAAAATATTTGCTATATAGTCTTATCTTTTGCCATATTTAAAGCCTTTTTTAAAAACACCAAGTCTGACTGATTCCTCAAAACTGAATGCGCCCAGATTCTGCTTACTTTTGATATAGCACTGTGCTAGTGTGATGGTGTGATATTTTTAATACCACATTTAATATTCTTTGCTAGTACTTACTTGTATGTAATGTGAGCAGAGTCTGTTCTGCTCCCATTTTTCCGAACATTAGAGGTAAACTCTCTAGGCTTTTAAGGTGTCAGTGTGTATCCAGTTGGAAAGATGAGCTATTTCCTTCTGTGCTTAACTGACTGCAAACAATGGATCTTGTTTTAGGAGCTAAACTCGGCTCTAGTGGAAAGAGATCGAGCAATTTGTGAGAGGAATGAGTTGCTGGAAAAATACTGTCATGAAGTGAAGGACAAAGCTGAGGCCCAGAAGGAACTTGACCAAGCTTGCAAGGATATAGAGACAGTGAAGGAAGAAAGAGATGTTGCCAGAAAAGAGAGAACAGAAGCTATCATCCAGAGAGACCATCTTCTAAGGGAATATTATCAAGCCCGTCAGGTACTGCACGTCTTCACAGATGACTTTTTCCTTTTCTTAGCTTCAAAGGGTCAGTAGCTTTCAAGAGATTAGTTAAAGGTCTGGACACGCGGGGTATCTCACCTCTTTTCCCCAAGTAATTCAAAATAAGCACATGTATGTTCTTCAAGACATAGTGACAGAACTTGTTTGGGAGAAACTTCATGTTAAGTTTCTGTTTGTAAAAATGGACGGTAAATAAAATATTGTGACCCAGCAGGTGGCTCAGCAGTTTATTACCTGCTGTGGGCTTGTTGCCAGCTGTCATGTGGTATTCATTTTGTGTGCAACACTAAGCATCAATCCACACGCATAGAATGTAGTACGACAAGGCCTAGTACTACAACTTCTGTCTTTATGATGTAACTAAGGAGTACAAAATTATTTAATATTAAACTAGATAATTTGGGTTGTTTTCATTAAACTTGTATTCACTTTTCATTGAACACCAACTCTTTACCAGTATGAAAAAAGTTTTTGTTGTGGCCCGTCACACTGATTTGCTAATCCCAATGAGTGTGCGGGGAAGCAATTAAACAATGTTTTCAGTTGTACTGGTAATAAATCTTTCATTGTGTTCGATTCTTCGTGGCAAAACCTGTAGGATTTTGGAAACTTGTGCTTTTCTCAAGGAAGCTGACTAAGCTTGGCTAAACTTTGCTGTTATTTAGCAATGGACCTGCTCAGATTCTCACCTTTGGCAAATTTCAAATCAGAATTGACATTTCAAATATAAATATCTTGCTTGTTGACCTGAAAGGGTTTTTTGATTGTCTTTTTCCTGCCAGTGGACTGCAAGAGAATAAGGTGATTCCTGGAAATGAAAGAGACAATCAAAAGTCCAGACATGACTCTTCATAGCCTCTGTTTGGTCTTATGCCTTGCAATTTTTATTTTTTTTAATATTGAGATGAGAAAGTAAACCTGGGATTTAAGTGTCAGTGCTCTGTTCCTTTTCAATGTAATTATAACTCATTTAGAGAGGAAAAAAAAAAGCCTTTTAAGTGTACTAATTGTGACTTAGTAGTCACTCTTTGTATATACTTTGATATAGTCAGGTCTTAAAACTGTTCCTCCATAGTTCAATCTTTAATCAAATGACAAGTCTAGTCAGATTCATTAGATTTATTTATATTTTTGAGATAAACCACACACAGTTGTTTTCAAGCCCATGGCCTGCAGTGTCTGTGGTGGGCTGTACTGTTGTAGTTGCCTTATGATTGTTGTGCTGCAAGCATGGAGTATTCTCTGTGTATCTGTCTAACGATTGTCACCATCTCTCTCATTCAAATAGAGTATGTTAGAGGAACAGGTTAATTTAAGAAGGTAATTCTTGTCTAAAACAAGAAGCATTCAAACAAAATTTTTTTTTAATTCTGTTGCTCTACTTTGGACTTAAGGCACATGTGTGGCTCACAAGTCTGTGTTGTGAAGGTGTAGATCTAGTTGTACCAGGGTAAATAACAGATATTAATGCAAGAAATCTGTGCTGTGACTGCTTATAATAGTGTATCTGATTTCTAAATATACGTGAAGTTTTTTTCAGTCTGCAGAGCAGAACTAGATAGAAGTATGGAATGCCATCTTTGAAATATGAAATGTTCACTGATGTTATTTTGAAGTGAGGATTCTTATTCGTGTAGGTTGTATTCACACGAATTTGTGTGCCACTGAATGAAATATATTAGAACAGGTTTTATCTTTTCTTCCCCTACCCCCCAAGTTGTCATTAAGATAAATGACCATTTTATAGGGAAACATGAGAAATGAATACATCAAGTAACACGCATATAACAAAAGCTGTTTATGCATATTCACCTAAAAATTGTGTCTAAAACACTTGTCTATATCTCTTAATTCCTAGATACAAGATTCTGCTACCCTAGACATAGAAAGAGCAAACAAAGAAATTGAAATGCTTCGGAAACAATACGAGGCAATGTCACAAGAACTCAAGGAAGCTGTCCAGGAAGCTGAAGTAGCCAAGTGTAGGAGAGATTGGGCCTTTCAAGAGCGAGATAAGATTGTTGCAGAAAGGGAAAGTATACGGTAATGATACATGAGTCATCTTTGTAACACCTTGTGTGCAGTTAATGCAATTTTAGGACTTGCTGGGTTTGGCTAGCACTTTCTTCATCTTGTTGGAACTTCTGCAATAGCTGTCACAGGGTAATTTTTTTTTTTTTAAAGTTGAGGGAACCTTAAAGATATTCTGCTTTGTCTGTGTTTTCATACCTGTAATATGTCTTTTGTAAATATCATAATGCCTAACAGCACTGCTATGTAAGAACAATAAAGTATGCCTTTTTTTAGGAATGCTTTATCTAATCCTGCTATAGCTATAGTGCTGCAATTAATTACTTATCTGTGGGGACGTTTCACAAAAAGTACACAACTTATTTGCTAATAAATATTTGTAAGAAACTAGGGGAAAATATTTCAATCAGGATATTTTTCGACTAGATTAAAAAAGCTAAGTAGAAATAAAGTTTTGAAGGGGATGAAGAAAGCTTCTGTTATCTTGGCAGGCTTTTCCTTAAGACCTAGCATATGTAATTTTTTTCTTCTTTACAATTTTTCTTTTTTTGAGAGAGATAGCTTTTGAAACTGCCTTTTTAAATTTTGCATTGACTATATAACGTGGTAGAACTAGTCTGTTACATAGATAGGATTTTAAGTAACTAAACAGAAACTTCTTTGCTTTTGAAGGACTTTGTGTGACAACTTAAGGAGAGAGAGAGACCGGGCTGTGAGTGACTTGGCTGAAGCTCTTCGCAACCTGGATGACATGAGAAAGCAGAAAAATGACGCTGTGCGTGAACTGAAAGAACTGAAGTATGTTTGAGAAATTATCAAAACGCATGAAAGTTTGTGATAAAAACTGTGGTTTCTTAGCTGTGTTCGCAAGTGAATCATATGCTGTTATAACTGTGGGCAGCAACATTCATGATACTGTGTGTGGAAACACTGCCCTGTATTTTTAGTTATTGTGGAAGTTATTGTGATAGACGGGATCCTAAACATTACTATCTTAACCTTTTAATCTTATTAATGAGACACATGTTCTAGGCTTTGTACTGTGGAGATACACTTAAGCAATATGGGTTTCTTCCACTGAAGTCAGACTAACTGCCATTTAGTTCCTCCCAGCTGTATTCTCACTGGTCTAGGAATGTAAGGAAGATGCGCGTCATGCGTCATCTCAATGGCCTATGGAAGAGGTTTTGCTGTTGGTATTTATTATGCCCCACTTTTTGTGAGCAAACATGCAGCTCATCTGAGAGTAAATTAAATGCATTTTGGGAGATGTCAGAAACCTCTCTGTGCATTTCAATTGTGTAAAAAAAAAAAAAAAGTATATATTGCAAAAAATGGAAGACTGTTAGAACCATATATAGAACAAGAAGGTAATTTGATAGCAGCCCAAAAATATTAGAAAGATGGAAGCATGAGGCAAATCTCTGTCACAGCTTGGATTTTTGGTTTACAAAACAAAATATAATGTATCTCCTGAAGATAACGTTATATATCGGTTTTATATAAAGGTTTTGTCTGTGTCTAAAAATAATTCTTTTCTTTGCCTAGAGAGAAGATGGAGAATCAGTTGGAAAAGGAGGCCAGATTCCGTCAATTGATGGCTCATAGTTCCCACGACTCAGCCATAGACACAGATTCTCTGGAATGGGAAACAGAAGTGGTAGAATTTGAAAAAGACAGAGTAAGTTAAAAACATAAACTGCATTGTCTTACTTACTGGATAACTTTGAAGTCAATTATAATGTCTTCACACTAGGTATGAGTAAAGATAACTCTAATTTGTATTTTTATTTTTTTAGTTCTTTATTGTTGTGCTAGGAAAAACACATACATGTGTAGCAAGGGCACTAATGTCTAGATGAAAGTAGTTGACAAAACCAAACTATTATATACAAACTGCATTTTTCTTCATATGAATTATAATTAAAAACAATTCCTCCATCTGATCTTGCAGGGTATCCAGGTCCATGGACTAAAAAAAATGTTTTAAGTAAAACATTTAGTGTTCTTAAAGTTAGTGATTCATTGCAGAACTAAGGCAGGCAAAATTTAAGATATGAAACATTAGAGAGCCCAGTCCTCTACTCTTAGAGGCAATATCACTTATAATCTATGCATGAATTAGTTAAGCTTTTACATGAAGTTATTTCTCCTACTTTTGGTCAGATCTGATGATTAGAAATTTTAAAATATTAAAAATATTTATTCATGATGAGCATTTATTTTTGGGCAACATTGCCCTTCAGTTTAAAATCTGGGATGAAAGGAGATGCTAATCTCCCCTGGTTGTCTGTAGAGGGAGTTAAATCCCTTTTCGATTTTGGCATATTAAATAAAGTTCTTACATTTAGCTTTCCAGATAACCTTTACATCCTTTCATTATCCTAGTAGTACTTTTCTCCATTTAATTTTCTTTTTCTTTATTGTAGCCTAGAATTTTTATTTCACTGCCTTGTATGCAAGTCCTGAATGCCGTTCTATTTGAAATTTTTGGCTGGCACACTACATTGTTTGCTAGTAGGTTTTTTTTTGAACACATAGAACACACAGGTGGTCTTCCAGATTGTGTTTCATTTATAACAGCTGCTGCATCTACCAGAATTTCTTTGTCATTGACAAAGTTTGTAATTTATTGCTGTCAAATTAAATCCCTTTTATTTTACTGCAATATTCGGGATCATCTTTTTTATGACCTTCCAATCTGTCTGTGTTCTGACAGTGCATCCGAACAGAAACACAAAGATAATCCTTTTTTAATACTAAAAATACTATTTAGTATTATTATGTGTTGAAATACATAGATTGGAAAGACTATATGATCTGAGTACCAATGCAGATTCATCAGGACCAATGTCTCTAAGTTTTTTCTGGAATAACAATTCCTCTTTCTTTGTGCTTTTTCATCTTTTGTCCAGCTCATTTATCATCAAATTTTGTGCATTGCTCTGTTCTCCATTTTAACTGGGCTTACTTGCTGCTGTCAAAATATAGTAATAACATTGTGCCAACCTTGATTAGATATATGGGAAAATCCTTGCTGACCTACCAGTATTTGAATTCCAGGATGGAGATTATAGGCTTGAATAAATTTAAATCCTTTTATTTTTGCTTCAACTTCACCTATCTGCTTAAGTTTGTGTTCTACATAAACGCTCAGCTCAAAACTGAGAGCAATAATAATTGCTTTTCAGATCTGAGGCTGTGCATTGATACTGTGGTCTCTACAGGATCTTTATTTTATGGCAGCCCCATGCTCTTCCATATGAACTTTTTTCTTACGTAGAACGTTTGGAAGAATCATAAGGATCCTTGTATATTTTGTGGCAGGTTTAACTTAATTTAATTTCTTAGTATTTTTCCGTGTTTTATCTTCAGCTTCCCTGAAGACTTTCTGCTCTTCTGATTTTTAAGGGCATTAGTCATCCAACCATGTGTAGAACCAGCCTTACATCTGATATAAGCTCTATTTCATTTTTGCGTGTTAGATTTTAAATTTCAAGTATCATCTCCTTTCAGTATGCTGAGATTGGTTGGTCCAGTTAATTTTAAGTAGAGTTTTCTAATTTTTATAAGTGTACTTTTTAGCACTGAAAACAGCAATAATAAAAATGTTTGTGAGGAGTTGGTCCCAATTCATTTTCTTTAACCATTCTTTTTTTTAACAGTGACCTTGCCATTTACCAAAGCACACACTAAATTAGTCTTTCCTTGTTTGGTTCAATGACTGATTTGTTAAAAATGAGTATCACTTTTCAGATAGAAGATCGTCTGTTTTGGGCCAGGATTGGTAGTACATATCCTCTAATCTGTTTAAAATGGTTCCCCATGATGTTAGAGCTTTACAATGTTTTTTTTCCCCAAGTAATGCCCACTCTTAGGGAACATGTCTTTGTTATCTTCTTACACATCCAGTATCAAACCTTAAAACAGGTGATACATGTCTGAGCTTTCCTATTTATTCCTCCTTGGTGAAATTCCCCTTCTGCATTATTTCAACTTTAATCTGAGAGAGAGAAAGATCGTTGTAATGCTAGAGGATGCCTAATAACTAATGGAATCGGGCGCGTAGATACTGAACTATGAAATATTAAGAACTGGTCAAAACCAGGTTCCCTGTAAATGGAAGTGCATAGTACAAACGTGAAGTAATGTCTTTTGCTAACAGACAGAGCACAGTGGTTGCCAGAGCAGTTGAGTCACTTTTATTAATAATACTTATTAGGACGATATGGACTTGAAAGCACTTGGTTTTGATGTGGCAGAAGGTGTCAATGAACCATACCTCCCTGGAGACTGTGGGATCTTTGTTACCAAAGTAGACAAAGGAAGTATCGCTGATGGTCGATTAAGGTAAGGCTTGACTTGGGAAGATACTTATCTTTTGTTGATCATAATAAACTAAATATGAGCATATTGTAAACTGTCTTTAGTTTTTCCCATTTTTTTTAATGTTCTTTTTTATCATTGGTCACATGTATGCTGTTAATGTGGGTTGGAAAAATACATTACACCAATGCCTAAAAACATTACAAAAATTAAACGCCTAAAAGAGTTGCTTTTAAATAAGGAGTAGTCATTGCTGATTTGAGGAGATACTTTTTCTAGGGAAATACAAACTAGAAGTCCTGGTTTTAATTTAGCTGCCATTTAATGCTTTTTCAGGAATGGAGAACTCCAGATAATTAAGGATTAGCATATTGAGATCAGCTCTGTTGCATCCCTTTTCATGAATGTTGTTCATGTGCTGTGCCCAGCTAAGTATGCTTGTAACGTGGATCTGCCTATTTCTGTTTATCTGCCAGAGTGAATGATTGGTTACTGAAGATAAATGATGTAGATCTTACTAATAAGGATAAAAAACAAGTTATAAAAGCTGTTCTAAATGGAGGAGGTGTTATTAACATGGTGGTTCGAAGAAGAAAGTCCTTAGGTGGGCGAGTGATAACACCTCTTCACATCAACGTTTCCGGACATAAAGGTAACAGCTATAAAGGCAGTACATAAATGATACGTGTTTGTTTGGCCAAAAATGGCTTGACGTAAAGGTACATGTTCTGAGCCTCTGCTTAAATCCTGCTAAAAGTGTTAATACCTTCTAGATAGGGATTTTCATTAACTGTTTTTAGCAAACTAAGAATGCTTATATTGATGAAGGCTTTATTCGATAAGTACAGGTTTTCTTTTTTGTTCTTGGGTGGGTTTTTTTCAAATTTTTTTTAATACTTAGTTCTACATAGCTCCCTGTCTGCAGTGTTACTGGGAGTTTAAACCAGACTGTTAAACCCATCGTCACCCCAGCTTTGTATGATTATATTAAATTTCGGGATAGATCCTTATTTCCCCCCCCCCCCCCCCCCCCCATTCCTATGTCTTTAAAAAGGGTCTCAGAAACTGTGATTCAGTTGGTTTGGTACTTCGATTTCTTTCAGTTCAGGCAGTTCAGACATGCTGTTTCAGCAAGGTATTTGAATTGCAGAAGTAAATTCTTGTTTATTTTGTGAACTTCAGATAGTGGAGTCAGTCTAGAAAATGGAGTATTTGTTGCTGCTGTTGTGCCCGGAAGCCCAGCTGCCAAAGAGGGTTCCCTTACTGTGGGAGATCGAATAATTGCTGTAAGTCTTATGAATGCCTTCTCCTTTATTTTTCATCTATTTTGAAGTGTTATCATTGGTGCTACTCCTTAAGATCTTAAACTTTCCAGTATTTTGCTTTCACTCTATTTAACCTTTTTGTATATTTACTAAATATTTATTGTAAATGAATGTGTTTGTAGGCTGAGTGATTAATATAATGTGCAGGTTATTTGCTATGCTTAGTTCATATGAGAATTTTTGACAGGGACATTGACTGACTGTTCACACTTGGCTTATATATAATGATACTTGTGATTTTTATACTCAATAGGAAAGGTCAGTTCCAAAAAGACATCCCTTGGCTGGATGAAAGGTGGTTTCTTGCCTTTTAATTATCACATCACAGATGTCTTCCTTTTGGAGGGGAAGTTTTTCCCTGTGCATTTGCAGCCTTAAATGACCTATCTGATTTATGACCCCCTATGAAACGGCAGGTGATTACTGTCTGTGTACAAATGCACGGAGGCTGATATAGTGAAACAAGTGGTGTTACACTATCTCTAGTAGGAAGAGCAAAATTGTAGTTAAGCAGCTTGTGGTTTTAGTGGAAAATGGGAAAAGACAGGACAAAGTCAGCCAGACATCAGTCATATATACATACAAAGCTAGTGTTTTCCTTGTCTCAGAGATGCTGTCTAAAGATGCTCCCTGCCTGCTACCTTTGATTTACAGATGTCTCTTTTGGCTTTTTTTGTGTTTAGATTAATGGCATTGCACTAGATAATAAGTCGCTTACCGAATGTGAAGCTTTGATACGAAACTGTAGGGATTCCCTTACCCTGTCACTGATGAAGGTGAGTAGGACAAGCTTAATTTTCAGAAGTTTTTTCTTGAGGTTACACTGAATAATTTAGTTTTTCAGGGAAGAGTACATGAAAAAATGAATATATTATCGTGGGAAAGTCTCTGCTGAAAATAAGGCAGTCTGGATGCGTTTCACTGATGGTAAACTCAACAGTTTCCAAAGTAACGCTATTGTGGCATCTGATAGGAAATTAAACTTACTTACTATTCTTCTTTCCCATTTGTTTTCTGGTCACATGAAATGACTTACAGCACAGTTGCTTCTTTCTTTTTGGTTTTTGCTTCAGAGCTTCAGCAGTTCTGTACATGAAAGATAAACTTCCTCCTGACAGCAGTAAGGTTTGCTTTTAGTCAGGAGGGAGTTGTGCAGAAAACTGAACTCTGGCTGTCATGAGGTTTAAGTACAAGGCTTTCTTTTTCAGGCTTATTGCTATGAAAATTTTACTCTGTTTTGCTTATTGAGGTTGGAATCCCATTATGCTGGGCCTGTCACACAGGCTTTGTGAATGATAATTCCAGCTTCAGAGACCTTAAGGTTTTAAGAAAGGAAAAAGATAAAATGTTCAAGGGAAAATGGCCATGAGAGATGACTTACTGGCATCATTTAACAGAGCAAAAAGTGGAATGCAAGTCCCTTTACTGTCAGTACGGTGCTTCTGCCACAATGTGGAGTTTCCCTTCTGGAATTGTTCTGAAAATGTTTCAAAAGATTGTCAAGTTTCATTTCATTCAGTTTTACATCTGCAAGATTTTTTTAAACCATTGCCAACCACGTCTCTAATGGTGTTGGTGTACATTCAGGGATAGATAAACAAGGAGGCTAGAATATGCCTCATACTAAACAGAAGTCAGCCATCATAATAAGGTCATAACTTGTTCGGGTTTGTTTTGTTTCAGGTTTTTCCTCAGAGTTCATCTTGGAGTGGTCAAAATATATTTGAAAATCTGAAGGATTCAGAAAAAATATCAAACTGTAGGGTTCATACATCAGAGATACAAACCCAAAATAAAAGAAATCTGAAACTCAACAGCTCAACACAAACTGACATTTTCAATCCAGACATCATGGATGGCAAGAAGGACCAGAGTGATCAGGGCAGTGGTTCATTTTGTGATCATAAACCTTTCTCCAATAACACATTACGAGTAGACTCTCATAGGAACACAGTGCACAGTTGCCACAGTAATTCAGAACACAGTCTCAGCTCGTTCAGCCCAGAGACATACGGGGACCAAGGCTTTGGAGCTGTTGACTTGGACAACAGGAGGCTGCCTTATGAGCCTACAGGAGCTGACTGTATGATGGTTGAGACTGCATTTGACAAAGGACGTGGACCTAAGCATAGTGGTGGTACCTGGCCAAAAGTCATGGTTAATATCTCAGCAACAGAAACAGAAAAGTTCTCCGTGTACAAAAAGCCAAAACAAAGGAAATCTATCTTTGATCCTGATACTTTCAAAAGACCACCAACCCCTCCCAAGCTGGAGTACCTGTCCCCTAACCAGGTGACGGGCCATTCACCTCAGCCATCAAAAACTGAAGTGACTTCAACTCCTCCGACTCCTCCTAAGAGAAGTGACTCTATTAAATTTAAACATAAACAGCAGACAAGCTCTGCATCAGAGTCTACAGTAACAACTGGATCACCACCCACCAGCCCAGCGACTGCCCAGGCTCCAGTTTCCTTGGCACTTAAACAGGACTCTGCTGCTCTCAAGGGGCGCAGCAGGAACACTGGGCATTATTATCGGGAGGAAGGTATTGACTGCACTCACCTCTCTTCAAGGAAATCCTGTGAAGATGACATTGGCTTTCAAAGAGTCGAAGAGCCAGAGATTAAAAGACCAAGGCCAAAATCAGCTCCTGCACTGAGGCATAAAATGACCCCTATGCCCATTCCCAATCCTGCGCTTCAGGTAGAAACTTGGTATATTGAAGCACAAAATTAGAAACCTTAGTTTGTTTTCGGCATGGTTATGGTTTTTCATCACAGGAAGCAAAAGCGGGAAAATTCTAATGTCTGCTTTTGGCACGTGTATAATAACAAAACAAGATCAAGCTGTTGAACACATTTGAGCAAGGGGTATTTGCTTTATGTAGAGCATCAGGTTGATCCATTAGCACTGATACTCCCATGCAGTGTTATAGTGCCTTGTCATGAGCTGATATGTTGTCCTGATTATAACTGTAGTAATATTACTATAGTACGTGAAGAGTTTCCAACTGTGACAAGGACACGTGTAGGTGGGAAATAACATGTCACAAATTTGCTAGCTGGAACAGAGGGGGAGAGTTTGGCACTCACTATTTAAAAGACCAGAAAGGATTGATAAAGACATGTTACAGTTGGCTGTACATATTGCCCAAGAGATATTGCAGATATATATGTGTTGGTTTAAAGTGAAGAAGAAAGCTGTGTAATAGAAACTTCTGGTTTTTAAGGTTATTTGATATATTAATTAATTTATGTTTCTAGGGTTAAAATAGGACAAGGTTCTGTGATGACTTTTTTTTTCTTTTATTATCTTCCTTAATTTCTCCCCCATCCTCCCAGAAAATAGGCAGAACCCTAAAGTTGTTGTTGACTAGAGAGCAGAAGTGATTTTTGTCTCAGAGTGGACACAATTCACTCTGAAAATTTCTCTCTGCTCGAATTGTCTCTGTGTCCTACAGCTCCATCAGGCTGCGTAACAGCAGTGTTCAGTCTGCACCTATTCATTGCTGAAGCAGTATTTATAATATCAAAAATAGGTATATAGTGTATGCAGTGTAGTTTAATTTGTTGCCGAATTGGGTGGTGTCACTTTCCTTAGTTGTGTATATACAGAGTCAAGTTTGTGTGCTTTGATAAGTTGAAAAATTAAGAGAATTTTCATCCTACTAATATACCTGTGGTGGTGATCAAGTATTGATTCTAAGAAGGTATGTCTCCATTTTATAGTCTTTGTGCTCTCAGTAACTGTTCATTTAATTAAAATACTGCTGTCATAAAAACTTTAATTACCTTTTCAGTAATTATATTTCACTTATTACATACTTCAATGTCATGTTTTCTGTTGTATGTTTCAAGTGTGTAAACGCTGCATGCTGAGCCTTGAACTTGTATCTCTCCAGCATCTCTGCCAGTAACTGACCTATTCTGATGTTTCTCAACTCACTGGTGTCTACTCAGTATGTACAGAACAGAAATTGTGATGGTTACAAAAATCTGAATTCTTCTGTTTAAGAGAAGTTGCTCCACGCGTATCCGAAAATATACTTTCTGGCTTGTTAGCCAGGTTTTCTTTAGGAAACACAGGCAACAGGCAATAGTGGCTGACACAACTGTTGAAATGTCCTGTGAAAGCACTATTTAAGAGGGGAAACCTAACTAAATGCTGGATGTTTTATTGTGAAGGAAAGGATACCAGTGAAGTTGCAAACATTGGCCTAGAAAGATTACAAAATAATAAAAAGAAATAATCAAGCAAGATGGAAGAAGGGAGGGGTAGAAGTGAATAGCATCACTGAAAGGTAAAGGTGGAACAAGCACTGTGGTGGTGAGCACATTCTGCAGTAGATACTAAAAGGTTGAAAGTTGCTTACTGCCTACAAAATTTGGCTACTTTATTTCTTCTGAATCTCCAGCTGATGTTAATCAAGTTGCTGTGTTTTTGTAGGTGCAGAAGTATGCTCCAGCTAGTGAGGAACATCTGTCTCCAGAGCTACAGGAATGGGCACCGTATTCCCCCAAACGGTCCGCTAGGCACAGCGATGGCTTTGTGCCAGCTGCCTTGTATGCTGGCAGCATGTCAGCAGGTGAGTGACAGACCTCCTGCTTTTTAGGAATGCCCCAAGGAACTTGTCCGTATTGGACAATATTGGGGCTTGGTTGTGATATGTGCAGAACAAACATGACCCACAAAACATGTTTCCGTGGTCTGTTGGAATCTGAACGTGGTCTGTTGGAATCTGAACATGGTCTGGTTAGCTTTTGGACTGCAAAGAATGAGACCTGCTTAAGAATTATTAAGGAAACAGAACAACTCCTGGCTGTAGGATTTGCATTTCGTCAGTTTCAGTGCAGATGAGTTTTGAATACATTCGGGGTGAACAAGGTGTAGCCTATCCTACACCACTACATTTATTACTACGTCCTACAAGTAAGATTTCAAGTAAACAGTACATGAAGGTGTCCCAAGCTTGAGATACTAAACTTCTGAAATACTTCCAAGGAAAAAGATTTGATGTTCAGCAAGTGCAACATATTGGAGTATCTTGAGTGCCCATTATCTTAATCTAAATTACAGATTAATTGCCAATGTGTTTGAGATACTAAGCTGCTGCAACTTATAAGCAGCTCACACAAAAATCAGTATAATCAGGTAGAACAGAAAATGGTTAGTGTATTGTCTCAGTTATTGAACAATTGTTAGTATTGAGGTTCATGTTAGCAAGTTTTAAATTGGCATGGACTAAATGGAGTGCTTCAGGACCTGATTAGGTTATTGTGCACTAATTGCTTTGAACTGCTCAAGAAGTGTTTACTCAGACCTGGTAAACTTGTTGCCATATAGCTTGTTCAGTCTTTAGTGTAGCAGCTGCATCGAAAACTTGATTTTTCAAATCAAGACAATATTAATATTTTTTTTTTGCATTTACCCTTAATTCTTTGGAAAATCAGAAACTCCTGAATTTTCTAGAAATTATGGAAGACTTTCTTTTTAATGGAGACTGTGAAGGGTGTTATGAGTCAGGTCAAGGGAGGTCATTCTGCCCTTCTACTCTGCACTGGTGAGGCCACAACTGGAAT
>BJBW01005095.1:0-25609 GCA_004320125.1 Scolopax mira
GTTGGACTAGGTGATCTCCAGAGGTCCCTTCTAACCCCACATGATGATTCTATGATTCCTGAGTCCTGCCCTCTGCCATCCCCGGGCCAACGAGAGGAAGGTTGGCCTTTTTTTTTTTTTTGGTCAGGTCTTGCCTCACTTAATTATTGACAGGAGATTAGACAAAACACTACGACGGAGTGAGCCAAGTGCCCCTGGAGCAAGCAGCGTGGGTCAGAGTGTCTGCGGGGATGGGGACAGGCCAACAGCACACCCAGGGGACCATGGCCCCACAAGCCAGTTATCAGTTCCAGCCAAGCACGGAACCTGAGCACCCCAAGGAGTTGGGTTTTTTTTAGGTTTTTTTCCTCTTGGCTACAAGCTCTCAAAGCAGCAGCACGAGACCAGCACAGCATCCCCCAGCACCCTGGGAGCAAACGGCTTGGGGTGGGTGGGAGAGGAGCTGCCCCACGGATGCTGCCCCGTGCCACCCCACCGTTATCCTGTCACAGCCCCTCCGGCGTGTCCCTCCTGGGCAAAACCAACCTTTGACGTTCTCGAGGACCCCGTTTCCTCAGCCTTTTTCACGTCCCACCCGGAGAGCTGGCTCGGTCCTGCCAGCCCGGCTGCTGCCGAAACGACAGCCACTCTGCCCGAGGGGGTGGGCAGGCGCCAACCCCCCCCCCCCCCCCCCCCCCCCCCCCCCCCCGCCCCCCACCCCCCCCCCCCCCCCGGTTTAAGCACGGAACCCCCAGACACCCGCACCCCCAGGCACCGCGTTTGCTTTGCTGCGACTCTAAAAAGTTCACCGGCAGCTCCCACCGCGCATCCCACCCCGCATCCCCCCAGCTCAGAAGCCGCAGCGGGGAGGAGGGGAGAGCTGCTGGGGACCGCTCTCCGGAGGCGGCACCGCACACCCCCGCCATCCCGGCTGCTGCCTGCTCTCCCCCCCCCCCCCCCCCCCCGGGGCGGGGGGCCCGCCCCCCCCCCCCCCCCCCCCCTCGGGGATTTGCACCCCAAAGAACTGCATCCTACCCCCGCTCCCCCTCCTCTCCCGAAAGGGCTCCAGCTCCGGCAGGGATGCTACCGGCTGGGGTGGGGGCTGAGCACCCCACGCCGTGCAGCACCCCCAAAGCACGCTGCGGGGTTACCGGCAGCACCCTGAGCCCTGCAGCACCCCAAGATGCTCCGCAGCCTCCGCCCCCCCCTCCCGCAACCTCCGCGACGCTCTCACCGGTGGCGGGGGGGTGGGAAGCGGACGGAGCCGAGGACTCGCCGCCGCCAGTTTCGCTTCTGGGGCCTCCCCGCATTCAAACCGGGACCGGACTTCGCGGAAATTGCATCACGGCGGCCCCGCCCCGCTCCGCCCGCAGGCACCGGGTTGGGGGGGAGGGGCGGGGAGAGCCAGCACCGGCACCGAGCGGCAGCGGGGCGCGGGGAGCCGGTACCGGGGGTGGCGGGGGGGACAGGTCTGCCCGCACCCCGCAGCGAACAGGACGGGGGGTACCAACATCCCACCCCGGTCCTGTGTGTGTGTGTGTCCCCCCGCCCCAGACCGCATCCCGGGACGAGTTGCTCCCTCCGCACCCCCGATCCCGCCCCGCAGCCCCCCAGCGCGGAGGGGATGCTCCCGGGGCCGCCGGCCGTGCTCACCCGCGGAGAGTCGGGGCTCTCCCGCACTCAGCCTCCGTCCAGCGCCGGTACCGGCTCCGGGGGAATAATAAAGTGAATAATAAAGCGAATATTAAGCGGCTCGACGGCAGCTCCGGTCGCCAGCCCGACCAGTCCCGGAGCCCGACGGCCTCCGCTTAAAAAGGGCTTCCGGGGGGGGCGGGAGGAGGGAGAGGGAGGAGAGGGGATGGAAAGCGCTGATTTCGGTTTTCTTCATCAGCATCACTTTCGTTTTCCGTTCCTCTCGCTGCCTGCCGAGGGGTGGACGCTGCTGTAGAAAGTTCAACCTCCAGCCAAAAAAAAAAAAAAAGGAACAAAAACCCAACAAACCCCAAATCCACCCCCAGCAGCGGGTGAGCTCCGGGGCGAGCAGAGACTGATTTGCATCGGGCGGCAGCACCCACCCCCTTGGTGGAGCCCCCGCACCCCACTTCATGGACACAGGCCACCCCACGAGCACCCATGCTCAGCACCAGGGGTATGGGGGCTTCTCAGCCCCCCACTGACCCACAGCAGCCCAGTGCAGCCACAGCACAAGGCAGCATCCCCCCCCCCCGATGCAAATTTGAGGGTGATACACACAGATAAGGAGCAAAAGCAGTGTCCCACCTAACACAACAGCCTGAGAATCCCCCCAAAAATACATGCATCCAAGCAAAAGGCCCAGGAGGTTCCTCTAAGTGCCCCCCCCCCATTGAGGGGGGAGCACACCACAGCTTGGTGGTGCTGGCCACAGCATGTGGTCCCCCCAGCCGGGTCAGGGGGCTTCAGAAAGCACCCACCTGCAGAAGGGATGTCGTGCTCCCATCAGCGAGGCCACCTAATAAAATTATCCTCATGCCAATGGCCAGCTGCAAGCCCTGGAAAGCAACCAGGCAAAACTACCACTCCTCCAACTCCGAGCGGCTGTCACAGATTGCAAGGCACCAGAGGGGAAGTTTCCCCCCCCACCCTGTTAAGGGGGGTGGTGTCGAATCTCCCCCCCGAGGGCTGTCGTGTGTTTGGTGACGCAACCGGGGGGCCCTGGCCCAAAGCTGGGCTCAGCCAGGGAAATAAAAGCTCGCCCTCGAAACAAGCAGGAGGAAATGGCCAGGAGCTGAGGGCCAGCCCTTGGGGCAGGCTGGTGGCAGGAGCAAGGGGGGAAGGAGGAAGGGGGGGGACTGTTTTCTGGCGTGTTTGTCAACACTGAGAGAAAGAGGAAGAGGAACCATGTTTTTCTCCTTCCAAATTTTGTGCAGTCGCACCCCCGGGGAGCCCCCAGGGAAAGCAGCTTTCACACCCCATGGTGCCCCACCAGAGCCTGGTCATGGCAACCACAGACCCAAGCCCAGGTGGCTACCAGACCTCCAGGCTGTGATGGCCACCTACAGCGGGGCCAGGGCTGCTGGGCTGGACCCTGCTCCGCTCTGTTTTGTCAGTGAGGGGCAAGCTCAGCCTGGCAGGAGGAGCTGACCCCATCCCCAGCTTTCCTGCCCGGGAAGGAGCCCCCCCCCCCGGCCTTTCCTCACAGCTGCCATGGGAACCCTTATCGGTCGGGGCAGCGTGGGGGCCCCATCCCTGGGCAGGAAAGGAGCGGTCCCTTCCCCTGCAAAGATGCAGCCCCGGAGCCAAGTGTGGCCAAAGAGCTTGGGAAGGCGTCAGCTCCAGTCCCCAGCCCTGGCACAGAGGGACACGCAACGGCGATGGAGCCCGTCCTGGTTTGTGTTGCCCGTAGGTAGAAATCATCCTCTCCCCAGCACTGACTCCAAACCACAGCAAATGTCTCTTTGTAAGAGCCCAGGCACCATCAGACGGCAGTAAGGACCAGAAACAAAACACCTTCAAACATCTCCCCCCTCCAAGATGCCAGAGCCAGCCCGGGGAGCGCCGGGCTCACGGGGCAGAGCAGCCTCGGTGCTGAGGCTCCACTCTGATTTTACAGGGGGTGGGTATTCAGAGGTTTCACTCTGCTTTTACAGGTGAGATATTTCCCCTGGAGATCCAGCTCCAGGAGCAAACCAAGCTTCTGCTGTCTTAGATAAAGCTCCTGGCCCTGCTTGGCCTGCGTAAAAAGGCGATAGAGAAGAAACCCAGGGGAGAAGCCGGGCTCTGCTCTTACTTCATCTCTGGCAGCCGCAGCCGGAGCAGGGAGGAGGCAAAGCTGCATCACCGCATCAAAAGCAGCGGGGTGGGGGGGTGGGGGGGGTGGGGGGGTGAGGAAGAGCCGAAAGCCAGGATTTGCCGATTTGAGACAAACAAACACCCGGCTGAACGCCCCGAGTTTCGGTTTCCATTCCTGCGCGTGACAAGAGCGACAGCCACGGAGGGGTTTCCCCACAAATTCATCCATGCTGCCTTGGGGGGAGGCTCAGCTGCAGCACCCCCTCTCCCCCTCCTCCCAAGCTCTGGGCACGCTGCAAAACTGTCCGAGGACAAGCTGGGACACAGGAGGGTCTCCCATGAGGATGCTGGAGCATCTCCTGCCCTGGTACCACCCCTGAGTGACTGAGGAGCCGGTGATTTCCTGCAGCCTCCCGCTCGCAGGCAGGACCATGGCACGGCTCTGCCCAAAATGCTGCCGGTTGGATGCCAGGGCAGCGGGAGCCTCTGTGGGTCTTTCTTTCCCAAACACTGCAGGCTGCTCCCCGCAGCTGCCTGGAGGAGAGAACACAAGCGGCTGTGCCTCCATCACCCCACGATCTGGAGAAAAACAGGGACTTGGCATGAGTCATCCTCAGCCCTTATGTAATTTGTCTCTGGATGCGAGTCCTCTGGCTGGGGAGCGGAGCAGCCACGGGCTGCCCCCAG
Source organism: Scolopax mira (assembly GCA_004320125.1). NCBI lineage: Eukaryota > Metazoa > Chordata > Aves > Charadriiformes > Scolopacidae > Scolopax > Scolopax mira. Next base: position 4,438 of record BJBW01005095.1, read on the forward strand.
GAGGAAAGGGGGAGCACGGCTGAGCACCCAAGGGGACCCCGGGAAGATAGCTGCTGGCAGCACCAGGCTGGCAGAATGGGCCCATGGGAGCCCCAGCCCTGCTGCAGGGGCCCCAGGCTCACTCGATGGCCTGACCCACTGGGATTCACCCCGATGCTCCAGTTGTGGGGTGCACGACACCCGCTGCAGCCCTGGGAGCCCACCTTGGCTCTGTAGCAGCACTCAGTTGGTAAGCACAGACTTCCTGGGGAGGGCTCAGGGGGTCCACAGCTCAGAGCCCCACATCGTGGTGATACCATCAGCACCTCTGACCTGACGTGGTCCCCACAAGTGATGCTTTACTGCCGAAACCAGGGCGGCAGAACCAGGAGACAAAATAACCACACACACCCCGGGACTTCCCCCATCTTGCTCAAGCCCCAACGGCCACATCCTCTCTGCATCCTGCCCAAGGCCAGTTATCCACGTGCCAAATGATAATCTCTGTTCACAGCTTGCTGTAGGTGACTTCCCCTTGCTTTTCCTTCTCAAGCCTCAGCCCCAGCCCTACCACAAGCTACCAACGGCCCTGCAAGGACCCAGCCACCTTCTGCAGAGCAGGGAAGCACCTCAGCACACTAAGGAGCACCCTGCTGGGGCATCCCAGAGCATCCCAGCCAGTCTCTGGGGGGATACAGGGATACAGCACCTCCCTGTCTGGCTGCCCTGAAAGCTGCTGCAAAGAGAGGGGAGGATTGCACCAGCCAAAATCCATCAGCTGAGCTTTTGTTACTTGGATTGCTCTTCACACCCCCAGGAAGCATTGTCTTGAAGGGCAAAGTACACCCACACTGGGAATGCTTTGTGGGTGAAGTGATCTATAATCTCTGGGACAGGTAAAGGTGCGTGGAGCCAGGGAAGGGCTGCTGCCTCCTCCCCACTGCCAGCTCTGCCCTGGCACTTGCTACTCACTGCCGTGCCCCCAGCACTGCTCACACCAACGTAGAGATGCCACAAACCCCCTCCCACCCCACGCTCCCATGTCACCTCTCAAGACACCCTTAAAGAGGAGCCAGGAGGTCCCTCCAGCCACCCCCTTTCAACCCACAGCCCCTGGACAACCTGGAGGGGTTTGCCCAAAGCAGAGATGGCCGGTGCAGGGCACTCAACTCACAGCTCTCCAGGGCTGGGCAAATGCATCGATGCTTTCCAGCCACTGGCACTGCGGGGGGGCCACGGCGGGACCTTCACTCACCGTCAGAGTGTGGGAGCTGAGGGCTTTGGGCTAGAAATACACCCTCGGGCCCGGCTCAGCAACGCTGCTCACGCTGGAGAGGCAGGAAGAGGTTCAGAGCGATCACAACCCTTTATATTTCCTTGGCCTGACACACTGATGCTGTCCCAAGTACAAAGATAGCAGGGAAAAAAAACGACTGCGATATCGGCAGGCAGCCTGGGAGGGAAAAGCCTCTGATTAGGCAGGACTCCTCCTAATCAGCTGTGGCCCCGGGTCCAGGCTCAGCTGAAATGAAACTAATGCCTCAGAGGAATAAAATCCTTTTTCCCCTTGATTGAGTATCACAGCTCCTCTGAATTCAGCTCGAGGAGTTGGCTGCTATCAGCCCTGGGTGCAGCCGGGTCCACCCCAGCCGTGCCCCGGGCGATCAGACTTTGGAGCTCACCAGCCCCGTGCACACCCTGCCTGTGCTGGGGACACCTCAGGGACAGCCCCACACGGCACCCCATAAAGCTCTTGGCTCGGCTTTGTAACCCCCGATCTTAAAATATTAAAACCGGTGGATTTCTATATTAAAACTGGTACTTTTAGGCAGGGCGTGAAGGGCAGCGGGTGCCTGGTGCTGAGTTTGCTGCTGGTATTGGAGATGGAGATGGCATCGAGTGCCACGAGCAATGCCCAGGCACAGCCCCACCACCCGCCCTGCTCCACCAAGGATGCAGAATTCATCTAGGCACGGGCTGCGGGGAGGTTTTTCCCTGGGATTCTGCTGCATCCACCCACAGTCAAATCCCAGGCAAAGGGTGGAAAATAAACCATCACAAAGTGATCCGAGCGTCCCCGAATAAGAGCAGATCTTCAGAATCCATAAACCCCAACTTTTTTAAAGACACCTAAACTACCTCTAGAAAGATGTCACCGCTCACAGCATCTGCTGCGACTCGGGGATGCACAGATGTCCCTCTCCTGCTTCTCCCCAGCATCTTTTCAAACTCAAAAAGCCTTTCAAGGCAATGCCTCCCTGCACCTGCTGGTTTAAAAGTAAAGTGCTCCCTTGCCAACACCACAAACACACACACAATGGCCATCTCCATCTCAGCGGGGTTGGATTTGAAAGCAAAACTCATTATACATGAAAATTGCTGAAAACCCCTTAAGATGTCAAATTGCTGAAGCTACAGCAGCTCCTGCCCTCAAGAGATGTGAGAACCTTCACCCAACCACAGAGGCATGGAGTAGAGCCATTCTTCTTGGAGAATGGCTGGAGCTGCCTGGCAGAAAAGGACCTGGGGGTGCTGGTCAACTGGGGGCTGACCATGAGCCAGCAGAGCGCCCAGGTGGCCAAAAAGGCCAACAGCATCCTGGCCTGGGTCAGGAACAGTGTGGTGAGTAGGACCCAAGAGGTGATGGTCCCCCTGTACCAGGCACTGGTGAGGCCCCGCCTCGAGTACTGTGTCCAGTTTTGGGCCCCCTACCAAAAAAAAGACATTGAGGGGCTGGAGCAGGTCCAGAGAAGGGCAACAAAGCTGGTGAGGGATCTGGAGCACAAGCCTTGTGAGGAGAGGCTGAGGGAGCTGGNNGGAGACCTTATCATGCTTTATAACTACCTGAAGGGGGGCTGTAGAAAGATGGGGGTTGGTTTCTCCCAAGTCACAGGAGACAGGACAAGGGGCGATGGCCTCAGGTTGCTCCAGGGAAGGTTTGGAGTGAAGATTAGGAAACATTTCTTCACAGAGAGGGTTATCAGGCATTGGAATGGGCTGCCCAGGGAAGTGGTTGAGGCACCATCCCTGGAGGTGTTCAAGAGACAGGTTGACATGGTCCTCAGGGATATGGTTTAGTGATTTTTGTCAGGGTTAGGTTGGTGGTTGGACAAGATGATCTTTAAGGCCCCTTCCAACCTAGACAATTCTAAATGATTCTAAGAGCCCACTTGCAACCTCCTCCCTGTCTTCCAGGAGCATCAAGGACCTCATTGCCCAGGATAGGGGCTTGGGGACACCAGAACACTTAGTACCACTGAGCCATGTCCTCACCCACCCACCCACCTCAGTGTCTGGCTGAATGAGCTGCAGAACAAACACCGTGCCAGAGCAAAGCCCAGCCCCACACACCTCCTCACCTCTGGCCCCAGCAAAGGGCCAGCCTGGCCATGCTGTCCCCATCCCTGGGGCGGGGAATGAGTTAATATTTATTTACTAGGAGGAAGTAAGTGATAGTCAAAGCCAGAAGAGGCAGAGTTAGCCAAGACAGGGTTGATTTAAAGGTTTTGCTGGGGCTGTGACACCCAGAACTAGAGGTTTCTGAACATCAACCCTGCGGTTAATAAAGGGCTCAGAGAGATGGGCTCTGCCTCCACACGGACACACGGCATCCATCCCTCTGCTGCCACGGGACAGAGACAAGTGCCCACCGACCCCATCCTGCAGCCAGGATGGAAGATCCACACGACTGCTGCTCTCATCCAGCCTGGTCTTACAGAGTGGCACCAACCTTTCCAGTTCCTGAAATTAAAAGCATCATCTGCAAAGAAAATAAATCCTTCTATAGTATGGACATGTTTGGGATAAAGCCGTTCCCACTCACTGACATTGCTCATACTCACACGTCTGGCAGGGTCCAAGAAGTTTCTCTTCCTCCCTCCAACAGCAAAAATCACCTTCTCCTAACACAAAACTCGGTTCTTGTCTACCTTCAACAAACCCAGAGGGTTTCCCCTCAAGTTTCACTCCTCCCAGACCAGCACCCCCAAACACAGCAGATTCAGAAAACCACCCCCTTATCTTCCCCTGAACACCGTGGTGCATCCCAGACCAGTTCACTCGAACACCCAGGCTACAGTCAGTGTCACAACGTGCCCAACACCCTCAAGGGCTCGGAGCATCTTTGCACATGAGCAGACACCATGCGCACGTAGGTATAGGGGTGCATTTATATTTAAATAAAAGTGCAAAGTATGCTCCTTGCACCGACCTAGCCCCGCTTTGCAGCCTTGGCTGCTGCAACCAGATGCAGAAATACAATAAACCAGCAGCTTTCTTCCAAAAAAATATTTATTAGCTCATTAAAGTGACCTGTCACCGCTGCTGCTGCCAGATCAAGTTTGTAGAAACCCCAAAACTTCAAGCACCCGCCTCCTTCCAGCCGGAGACAGCGTGAAATCACTGCGGCCCTATGACAGGACCAGGCAGCAAGTCGAGTGGTGGAAGGAGTAACTGGGGGGGGGTCACCACCCCATTACAGAATGGCTGCTGGAACCCGTGGGGAGGGAACAGCAGCACCCAGCCCCCCTCGGGGTGAGGTGCCCAGTGAGATGCTGAGGACCAGAGGGTCACCCCTCGTTAATAAGTGCAAGCTCCTCCGAGCGCTGCCGTTCAGCTCCTCTCTGCACGTTCAACAGCACGTCTCTGCCTTACGGCACAATCCTCACAACAAAAGGGCTTTACTTTAAAAAAAAATCCCAAAGGATGGACTTTTTTTGGAGAAAACTAGAAAGAGACCCTAAATCCTCAGAAGTTACAGCTCTTCCCAGCCCCTCTGGGTTTCTCTCTCCCCCAGCAGACCGGGGTGACCCCCCACGGCCACTGCCACCAGAGCTCCTGCTTGTTTCCACCACCCAAAGCCAGCATCACACGCAGAAGCCAACCTCCCCGTGCCACGCACACCCTCTCCCCGGTTCCGATGCCCGCACGCACCCCGGGGACAACCCGCTCTTGGCACCCCCCCCCCGGGGGACGGGGAGCAGCCGGTTCCCTGACACCTCCCATCAGTTCACACCAGACCCCTCGGGGGCCGGATCGGTGCCTGCTCAGCACTTTCCTGCTGCTCCTTTTGCTACTGCCTCCCCCTGCCCTGCTCGCTCCTCCAACTGATGCTGCTCCAGCAGACGAGGCAGGGCTGACGACCTAGAACAGCATAATTATTCCAAGAGAACAGGGGAGGAAAGCTTTATAAAAAATAAGCTTTTTTTTTTGGTTTTGTTTCTTTTTTTTTTTCCCTTCTCCTCCAAACAGGGCAAAGCATTTTTGCCTTTCCCTTCTCCGGGCATCTTTCCTCCCCCTCCTTCCCCTCTGACCTCAGCCTCCTCATTACCAAAGTGAGCTGCTCTGAGTCTCATTAACCCCTGCCCCTCGTTAGACCACTCCTCGTCCCGCAGCACAGCCAGAGGAAAGGCAGTTCCACCCAGAGCGGCACGGCCAGCGTCCCTCCAGGCAAGTCCCCCTTTCACTTCTGCTCTGCCTCGTCGGCCACCGCTGTCACCTCGATGGCGGCGGTGGCGTGCTCATCCCCGGTGGCCTCGGTGGCACCAGACGGGACAGTCACAACTGTGCTCCCACCGGGAGCCATTTGTGTCACGTTCTGGATGGTGGTGCCAAGTCCTGGCAGCGTCAGCAGCTGGAAGGGGCTCACCACCTTCACGACCGTGCTGCCGTCCTGCACCGCCGCCGTGCTCAGCACCGTCAGGTTGGAAGCGTCCGGGTGGATCTCCACCGTCCCGGGGAAGGTGGAACCAGCAGAGGCCAGTACCGTGTACCCCCCCAGCAACGGGGAGGCCGGGGAGCTGGCGGCGGGGGGCTGGGATGGGCTTTTCCCCAGCACGGAGGGCGGGAGGGCTGAGACCACTTTGCCAAGAGGGAGGTTGGCGAGCTGGGAGACGGGCATGCCGGGGGTGACCGCGAGCTGAGCTGGCTGGGACAGGACTTGGGAGGTGATGGCAGCAGGTCCGGAGGTGGCCCTGGTCAATCTGGGACGTTTTAAAGGCGTGGGGACGGAGACGGGCGTGAGGGTCATCAGGACGTTGTTGAGATGCTGAGATTTGTGCTTCAGCTCCTTCGCTCGCTTGCGGTGCTCGTCACACTGCTGCTCCAGAGCTGCAGAGAGAAGAGGCTCAGCTCAGCTCAGACCCAGGACAAGCTTCCCAGGGACCGTGGCAACACCTGGAGCAGCAGCAGCCAGTCCCACCACAGCTGTAGCGTGCATCAGCTTTAACCCAAACCCTGGTTTTTTTTTATTAAAATTTTGTTACACAGAAAGACAACGTGCTGGCAGTGATGAGAAACGTGTGTCTCGGGGTCATACCTGCCAAATCCCGCGTGTACTGCTCCCTCGAGCGATCCATCTGACACTTGTGGCTGGCCAGGACCTTCTTGACCAGATCCAGCATACCAAAGTTCTGGACTACGTTGTTGAGCAAAACAGCATCTTAAAAACAAGACACAGATTTTTTTTGAGGAAGTAAAAAAAAAAAAAAAAAAGATCCCTACGCAAAGTATTTATAGCTTGGTAACAAGCATTACGACAGTGAACACGTTCAGCTGAGACAGACAAAATCTGCAGGAGGGTAACACAAGAGGCTCCAGAAGAGGAGAAGACAGAAATCATGAGAAAGTGCATCAACAGTCCTCTCCTGCTTAGCAGTGGTGATAAGATATCTTCTGGCACAGTAGCTGGGTGCTGATCGTTATTTGATGGCCTCAATTCTACCTTCCTTCCTGAGCCAAGTGTTTGTCCAGACCCAGCAAATAGGGAATCGGAGAATTGAGGCCACCAGAAGCATCCCTGAGCACAGAGAGCAGCCTGCCCAGAGAGCAGCCAGAGATGTGATTTACTTATGATTAAACATGCACCTATAGTGCCACCCAGATATCCCTTAGGGAGAAAAAAAAATGAAGCCACAAGTCCATCTCCATTCTGAAATGCCTCTGAGCACCAATGCCCAGGTCCTTACCACCAAGCTGCAGTGGGGGATCCTGTGCTCGCTGCTGCAAGCCCTTCATGGTCTCCACTAGCTCCTGGTGGAACTCGTGGATTACTTCTTCCAGAAGACCCGTGTCCTTCAGGCTTCGCCAGAAAGCAAAGGTGTCATCTGGAGAAAGAGAAAGCAAGGGAGAACCTCAAAATCCTCAGAGGGGGTTTTAATAGTGACCTGCTCTGGGGTCCCCTTCTGGTCCCTATAAGGGTGAAATCCTGTGGGGCTGTAGCCACAGGTGCTGGGTCAAGCCAGAGCATGCACCTGAAGGAGGGGCAGCTGGAAAAGAACATGCTTTCCCCATTCCTCTGTCACACACAAACAAGACACCGATGCTACAGAAAAGCCTGTTGCTCAGAGCAACCAGAAGAACAAGAACGATTTTACGACCCCTCTGATTTATTTCATTTTCTTCCTAGAGGCAGACCACGCATTTGGCCTACGCTTTGACATCTTAGCACTTGGAATAATTTCATCCCAAGACGATGCTGTGGTCAGACCACACTCAGGCAGGATAGAACACAGCACAATGTGCTGGTAAGCAGCAAATGAATAATCCCAGTGCTGCTCCGGCAAGAAGGGAGCTCCTCATCCCTGCTCTTTCCCTCCTTCCCTTCACCTCCATCCTCTGCCCTGGATGCACCAAGGCCCCTGGGATCCCAGGCCCTACCTCCGATGCTGGTGCTCCAATCGCTGGTGTCCTCACACGTTTCTATGGTAATTGTAGCCGGGGATCCGTTCACTGCAACCAATAACAAAACAGAAAAGAAAAAAAGAAAAAAAAACAAAAACCAAAACAAAACACCGAGTCCTGATTTTTCTCTGTATTTCTCACAGGCTGTTTCCGAGGGAAGCACTCCCTTGCTGCATTTCTGCAGCTTCTCCTTTTTATTGCACTTTTATCCGGATGTGCCTCTCGGAGCTGAAGGGAGGGAGACACCCGAGCGGGTGTTGGAGCTGCCTGGGGTTGCTGTGTCAGCACTACTGATTTTTGCACACTGGAGTGCAACACCCCAGGGATCACTTCTGCAACCCTTGCACAAGAACACAAGCCCAAGAGCAGCACTTCCCTCCTTTTCCTCGCCCCCTCCCCCCCCATACACACTAATGCTGCTGAGGGCAAAAGTCAACAAGATTTAGAATCTGATATTTTTGGCAATTGCTTGTTGCCCAACTTAGAGGTTTTTTTCAGGACTGGGATGCCTAGAGGGTTTCCTAAAGCCTCCAAGGGGAGAACATCCCCCCCTGCTGTGCAGGGATGAAGAGGGGTCAGCAAACCCAATAATAATTTGGCCAGGGAGCCTTAAATCATAGAATCATAGAATTGTCCAGGTTGGAAGGGACCTTTAAGATCATCTAGTGCATCTAGATCTAAGATCATCTAACTAACTCTGTTACAAAAAAGCATCACTCAACCATGTCAACTTGTCTTTTAAATACCTCCAGGGATGGTGCTTCAAATGAAAACCCCTAAATTATTCTGGAAGCAGCCAGGTTAGAGCTGGGAGGAGGAGGAGGGACTCCTGCTCTGGCACCCTGTGCAGCAGAAGACAAGCTGATCCCTGCCTCCTGGGACAAGCCCTACAGACACTGCCCAACCAGCAGCAAGGACAAAAGGGGACTTCATCAAGCAACAACTACAGTTTTCTTACAGATTAGCTGCAGTCTGCTGCTTCAGCTATGCATTTTGGGGTAAGGCAGGAGGCCAGAGGGCAGCTCTTTGAGTCCTGCAGTGTTACAGAGAACTAGGTGAGTCCTTGCATCTCTGCTGAGATGCTCCAATAACGTCTCTGCCTAACTCTGCTACGGGGAATCCTGCAACAGAGCAGGGAGAGGACAAAACAACCCTCAAAGCCAAAAGGAAAGGGAACCATGAGGGGTGTTGGATGTGTGACATTTGCTGTGTCTAAATGCTTCACAGCCCCTGTTCAGGGTGTGAGGGATGGCTGGACGTACCATCCGCAGAAGCAGGAGTTAGAGGGATGTACTCTGTCGAGGTCTGGCTGGTCAAGGACACCCTGGCTCCTGTCAGGTCGATTTTGGTGCTCCGGCAGGTGTTAGAACAGACCTTTGTGTGCTGGTAGAAATCCAATTCTCCGGAGTCCATGATCTTCCTGTAAAACAGGGAGCAAGCACAGGGACATCAGTGGAAGCAGAGAGCTCAGAGATGCAGCTCCTGGCAGCCTTCACCCCTGAAATTCTCCAAGTCCCAGATGAAAAGCAAAAGCCAGGAGAACAGGCAGAGGCAACAGCCTGAGTTTCCCTTGACAAGTCCCCCTATGTCCTGACCTTAGAGGCAGCATTAACTAAGAGTTAATTAAAACAGCATCCACAGCCTGTTCTGTACTGGGCACGCATGAGTCCAACCATCACACAACACTCCAGTGGTGGTAAAGCCTTTCAGGAGGTTGGGACAAGGAGGAAAAAGCCCATCGTGCTGTAGCTGCAGAAAGGACTGGAGCAGCTTCAGTTTCTGACCACTTCCCTACCACATCCCACTTCCTCCTGCAGGATGGAGAAGTGGGAGCAGGACTTCAGTCTTCTAAAAAGGTTCCTCTCCAAGTACAACCCACAGTGGATGGATTTCCTTAGTCCAAGAAGGAAAGTCCTTTACTTCACTACTGGAGCACTCAACTGAGTGGCTCAAGAGGCACATGAGCTTCTCCTAAGGATATATCTCTGTCAAACTAACCATATCTTGAGAAGCATCGGGACAAACCACACTGCTCTCAACAGATCTTCTGCTGGCTAGAAGCCTTTAGGGAAAATGTACTGTTTAGAGCCCAAACACTGCCATTCCCATAAAGGCAGAGAGCTTTTCCCTGTCACCCCAGGCCATGCTCCCATGCAGTAGTTTTATCCCTGCCCCATGATGCTGAACAGGGTCTTCCTGCCTGAGAACTCCTAATCTTCTCTGAGGACATCCCCTACCTTTGTATGAGCAACACACACCTACCCTAAACATGCCCATGTGGCCGTGGGACTCCCCACAGCAATGGCAGAGCCACCCCATCCTGCTGCTCTCCCACCTCCTAATAGCAGGGCAATGCCTGGCCTCCAGACAAGCTGGTTTCAGAGCTGTCCCACCTCTCTGAGCAGACTCTTCTGCATAGGGGTCTGTAATTTCAATTAGGAACCCCTGCTGGGACTGATCAACTCCTCATTCATTAAGGAGTAAGGAGAAGAGAAGGTGCCAGTCTGGTCCCGTTAGCACCTTCCCCCAGCAGCTTCCACCAGAAGGGTCATCTGAAGTCTCAGCCCAGGGCAAGACAGCAGGAAGCCTCTTCCTTTCTCTTTTTAACTCTACATCTCAAAAGAGATGGGGCATAACCCTATTTATACACTAAAATAAGGACTCTCGGCTTGAGCAAAGGGCGTTGCAACATTACAACCCAGTCTAAGCACTTTGTCTCCAAAGTATCCCTGGTCAATAACAACCTGAGCTCCCAAGGGCTGCTTCACACATTCCTCATGAGGGTGTTTTGGTTTTTTTCCTTGAAAGACCTGCCTTGCCAAAGCATAAGCCTATTATGCAAAATCTACGTGGAGCAAAAGCTGCTTAGAAGGAATATGGGAGACGTCTGCATTGAAGCAGAAAAATACAGGCAAAGGCAATGTCACCCTGTGAAAAGAGTATAAAACCAGCCACAATTCCTGGGGAAAGAGGTGATGCTTTTTTATCCTGCCTCCAGGCAGAGACAGATTTTAATTAAATCACAGTCTCAGGCTGATGTTCAAGAAGACCATAGAAGAACTAAATTGCTGTAGTGAAGATTAGGGAAGAGAAATGCTTGCATAAATAAGCTTTAAATAAGTCCTTGGGAAAAAAATACCCCAAACCCAACAAACGCTGTGAAGCAGACATGCTTCATGGGAGCATTAGGTGGTGACCAGACTGACTTCCATTTGGTAAGTCGCACTGAGAACCCATGGAGAGCACGGCCTGACCACCAGCAGCCATTAAAATTTTCAATGGCCTTATGTCAGCTGGGAACTCAGTGTGGTTCAAGTCCTAAAAGGAGCAGGGAAGCATTTCTTGCCCCAAATTCTTCCCTAGGCAGAAGGTTAACGCCATTGGACAGAACATGTTTGGGGCCAGGCTGCTAAAACAAACATTCAGCGGCGCATTTGCTCTCTCAGCAGCAGAACCACCATGTCAAAGGCTCCGTTCCACCCCACCGTGATCCCCACCAAAGATGTCTCCTCTGTGGATACAAACGAAGAGACTGACCGGAGCATGATCCCATTCATCCGGATCGCCCGCTTCCAATCCTTCAGGGTGGACTTGCCCGCCAAGTGGACAAACTCCTTGGGACTAATGAGGTGATCGTCAAACTGCAAGAGGGAGAAGTGCAACATCAGTGTGAGAAGCCATAAAACAACGAGAACGTGCCCCACGAGTGGGATTCAGCAGCAGAACTGGGCTACCAACGTGCACCAACTGGGCTACCAACAGCACCAACGTGCTGTTTAAATAATAGCCCCCACCAAGTGGCTGACACACACTTCTCCACCTGAGTGACCAGTGACCGAGTTAAAAAAAAAAAAAAAAATTAAAGCCAAATATTGCTCTCATGGTTGGTTAACAGCTGCTCAAAACCACGGGTTTAGGGGTGTGAACAGCAGAGAGGAGTTTGCTAAATGCCCAGCCCAGGGAAAAACACACGTAGCCTGTTCAAAGTATCATTAAGAGCAGCGAGCTGCTGGCACTCCCACTAAGGAGCAGACTCACAAGAGCTCGTGGTGACGTTTGGCTCCAGGGTCACACCATGCCCTGTGCCAGCGGGGGAAGGAGAAACCCATTTGACCTCCTGCTACCGAAACCAACCGTGGGTATCAGTGAAACCTCTGGCCCCTCTCGCAGCGCACGCCCATTCCTACCAAAAACCAGCTTGAGGGAGTTGTCATACTCCCTCAAGCTCTTCCCCCTTCTTTTATTGCCCTACACACCCAGCTGTGCCCGAGCCCATGTCCCCAGCTAAAAGCAACCTGCAGAATCAGGCGGCACTCGAAAAAAAGCAGCTTTATAAATCATCTCAGAAAGGATTTCCCAAGTCCAGGCCTCCTCTTTTCAATGCCCATGTTGATCAACACAGAGATGACTCACCGTTACCACATGAGAAACTGCTTCTCTGAACAAGTACATGGGCTTTGGTGAAAAGAGAAGACTGACTTTAGGCAGCAGCATTATCTGTGGCAGTAACTGTCCTCTGCCTCAGGGGTGGAAAAGACCATCTCTCCTACAAAGGGCAAGGACCATCCTTTGGAAAAACCTCTTGCAACAGAGCCCAGAGGAGATGCTCCCTCAGCAGGATATTGTTTGGTTCATGTACAGTGTCAGTGATGGCTTAAGATACCATCACTCATGCTATCTTCCTGAATTCATGCAAATTTTAACCACAAGTTACGCAGGACACAATAGAAGCTCTTCAGAAGCTCACAGCCCTACTAATAAACTTCTCAATAAATTCTCAACTTTCAAACCGAGCAGACGCTGGAATTGTGCAAATTTCCCCAACTCTTCAATAATGCAGTAAATTGAGGCAGCATCTCTCCAGCCAGGACCACTCAATTTGGCAGAGAAGACAAATATCAGGTACTACAATTCCAAGAAATTTCCTCCTCTCCCACCACAATGTGGTTTTGATGCAAAGCAGCTTATCAAAGTTTATCAAAACCAGGACAAGCCAGGTGAGCCCGCAGTGTGGGCACGGGAAGGCATGAATCCAGCACTGCAGCCCTTTACTCTCACCTGCACACACTTCACGTTGATCCCAGGACACACAAACTTTCTCCAGATGAGGTTGGCTTTGCTGTCCCCGCAGGTGATGGGGTAGACAATCTCTGCCTCCAAACTGTCCTCGTCTTCAGCCATCTTCACTTCTCACAGGGAACAGAGGAAGGGACAGATCAAAAAGAAAAGTGAGTCGCAGCCCCCAATTTACCACCTTGAGGCACACCTACAGTGATGAAGCACTTTTGAAGCTCAGGATTAAAAAGAAATAAATGTAGACAATGCATGGTGCAGTGTGTTGGGGTTTGTGGCCACCCCTCAACTTGCCCTTTGCTACTAAAGCATCCAACCACCCAAATTTCTCAGGCAAAACAGCGCAGGCAGATTTATACCAGCTGCAGCTGAGTGCACGAAATCTGAGAAGTCAGTGGCCAAGGCTGAAAAAAAAATCCAATTCTTGATAAAAATGAAAGGAATGATGTTGTTCAGGCGTCATTTCCCTTTGATTTTAGAGCAGAACTGTTTTTAAGGCAGCTCCAGCCCAGCTGGTTACAGCCTTTGCTCACAAAACTCACTTTGACTTGTAACCAAAGCCTGTGAGTTTGCTGCCAAACCGACGTCCCCCTGGCAAGCTGGAAGGGCAGGAGCCACCAACAGCCAGACACAGGGTCTCATCCCGCACCAGGAGAGGGCAGCAGCAGCCCAGCCAGCAGCCACCAGCTCCCTTCCAGCCACCTAGTCCTACCCCGGATCCTGGGCATCCAGGATCCACCTAGCCTGGATGCTGGGGAGAGCATCCCCGGGGCTCCCAGGAGAGCATCCCTGGATGCTGGGGAGAGCATCCTCGGGGCCAGCTGGGTGTCCCACACAGCAGTGCAGGGTTGTGCCACATTGAGAAATGCCAGCTCCACCATCCCAACCGAGGGGCTAGGGCAAAGGCTGAACCTACCTAGGACAGCTTCCTTCAGGTGCGTGGAGGCTGTAAAGGCAGCAGCAGCTGCAGCAGCTGCATTTTCGGTCTCCAGCGTGTCCTCATTTATGTCACCGCTGGCAAGAGAGTTGGAGAGGCAGAGTTAAGCCATGTGGATGTGCCACCCCCACAAACCAACGCCCCACGAAGATAACTGCTTCCAAAGTCACTCGGACCACGTTTTCCCACAAGAGCTAAAAGCCAGCTCTGGTTTTGAGAGGCTCAGCCCTGTTTTTCCATATGGAGATGAAGAGCCCCCCCAGCAGGCAGGCAGGCCCTCTGCCAGCCCTGCCTCGCCTCCCTTTGAAGCCCATCCCCGTGGAGCTGCCTCCAGCACAGCCTGTGCTGGGGAGCTGGCGAGGAGGGATGCTTTCAGCACGGCCCCTCGCTCAGAAGTCACTGCCAGCCTTTGGCAGCTTGGCCTGGGAAGATTTCCCCAGGAAAAACATGTGTGAAACATGCTGCTGTGTCTGGGCGATGGACTGGCTGAACCCCCCCTGGTACCCAGGATGCTCCCAGAAAGCAGGACCTCCAGGAGGCACAAACACACTATAAAGGAGTACAAGAAACCCCAGCAGCAGATCCATGAGCAGAGATAACCTAACGTGAGCTATAGACCTTCACGATCTAATCTCCAAGCCTCTTACAACTCAATATACTTATAATATTAACCAATAGCTGGATATCTGACTGATTTCATCGTGCCCACCCTGGAGATGTCCAACTTCTCTTAGTGCTTTGCTGATGGAGACACCCAGCTGGTCCTGCACACCATCCACACCCTCACTCTTTGCCCGTCCCACCTCTCAGAGTCCCAGGCCCCTCTAAGGAGCTCCAGTGCACACTCCGATGGGAAGTGTGATCCCATCCGGGCTGTGATCCAGGGCACATTCCTCACCCCCTCAGCTCCCACAGGAGGGAGGAAGCCCCCGCTGGTACCCATATAGATCTGACCCGTGCATCACGGCCAGCTCTCAGCATGGGCCATTCCTGACAGGGTTTGGTTTTGGTATTGAAGATGTCTAATTACTGTAGCAAGCTTGTCCAGCAGGGGGGGAAACCAGTTAACTTTCCACATACTTCAACATATAAATTTCCTAAGGAAGGCTGTAAAGAGAAAATAAACTTGAAATGTGCCCCAGTTTGGTACCACGGGTGAATTATAAGAATGGTCCTAGTGACTCACTGGCAACCGCATTTCCCACCCGCAGTGACACAGGGACAAGCAAATTCAAGAGAAACTGGTTTTTCCATCCTGGCCTCTTAATAACAGCTTCAGGGTGGAACTGCAGCTTCAAAGCATCCCGCTCCTTGCCAGCCGCAGGGCAGGTACCTCGTAGGAGATAAGGGAACGGGTGTGGGTGGCAGCTCAGCCTCACCAGGTGAGTAACTCAGGAGATGCAGCTCCAGAGAAGCCAGAGCTGAAAGCAGCCCCAGTTGAGGAAAAAAGGCACTGCAGGATGTCACGCTGCCTCTGCAGCTCCCAGCAACCAACAACCCAGCCACCTGGGAGGGAAAGGTGATGGATAACACGAAAGGACTGGAAAAGGTCAACTCAGAGCTAACGCATTTGCACACAGGTGACTATTACAGAAGTGGCAGTTTGACATGAGAAAAATGGAAGAATTGTAACCTGGTTTTCCTTCATCACTTTGCTGCTTGGTTCTTGCATTTCTCCAGATGCATTTGGAGAAAAACCAGTGATATCACTTCAGCAGAGGCAGGGCTGTGAGAGGAGGCAGCCACATCCCAACGTGCAAAGCCCAGCTCTCTGCAGCCCTGACTCTGATCTGTCTCCACCAGACCAAAACCCAAAACCCTGCACCGGCTCATCAAAAAGAAACACCCCAGCAGAAAGTCAGCACCTGAAACACAGCTTTCTCCAGGATTCCATCGCATTCGCGCTGCTCCAAAAAATGCCTGAAGGGCATTACTGGGTTGGGAGAAATAACCCAGCCCACAGCTTAAACCCCATCCTCCACAGAAAAAAGAACAAACAACGAGCCAACTTCAACAGCTTGTATGAAAAATTGAAGCAACAAGCCTGTGTCTGCCATGGATGGAACTTGGGAAAGAGGAAGAAAACCACAAGAAAAGGTTTCTCCACGCTGCTTCCCCCATCCCATTCCAGAGGAACAGACTGAGGCAGATGCAGGAGAAAACTCAACCACCTTCCAAGCCCCAGCAGTGCATCCCACCAAGCTGGTCCTGCCTTCGCTGGTTGCCATGACGAAGCCGGGGGAGGATGGCTCTCATCTTCCTCCCTGGGAGGATCCATAAACCAGATGGGAGGAACAGAGGAAAGTGCATGCTGATAAAGCAGCGGGCTTGTGCCTCCTTTCTCTTCCCCTCCTGCCTTGCCTGGAAACTTCAGAGAGGAAAAAAAAAGTCTCCACCAGAAGCCTACGCTGGGGATGCTGATCTGAAATACAAGCACTTCATCAGAGCATCAAGTACTGACTCCTTCCAATCGTAGATGAAAAAGAAAAGCTTCTCATTTATTATTACTATTTTCCCCCATTTCCCTTCTCTTTTTCCAGTCAATCTTAAAAACACAAAACCTATTTAACTCTTAACCAGTGGTTGCATTTTTCAAGATCGCAAAATTGTACCCAAAGGAGCACTAGTAAAAGGCACTCAGCCAAGTCTGACCGTGACCTCGGCCTCATGGTTTTTAAGTGTCCCACAAGAGGAGTTCAAAGCCAGTTTCCTGCACAGCAGCGACTGAGCCAAAGCTGAGGAATCCCAGCCCCTGCTTGTAGCCACTTTCCTTACAGCAGCTGGGGCTGCAAAGGGAAAACAGAGGGAGAAGGAGCCAGCACTGCTCTGGCATCTCCCCAAGAGGAGCAGAGCCCAGGGGAGGCAACCATCCAAGGCTACAGAGAGACCATGGGTGGCTCGTGCTGCCACCCACCCTCTGCCCTGCTCAGGGAGGGGAGTCCCAGCACCCAGCACAGTGGGAGTTGGATGGGTTTCACCCCGTGAGCCCAAGATCTACGTCCTTCACATCAACTTGTTGCCACCTCAGAGCAGGTGGGAGCGAGGAGACAGCCCACCGGCCCTTCTCCAGAGAGCTGTATGGAAAACCCTCAGGGAATCTCCAATACCTACTAAAATATGCTCTGCTTGTAGTTGCAACTCAATAAAAATCATCTTCTCTCTGCTGTATAGAGCTGTCCTGCTCCTGACCATCCACGGGACACCGGGAGGATGAAAAAAAGGTTTCCAAAGAAAAATAGGAGAGGAAACAAGAACAAAAAGAAACCAAACTGAGTCAGCCTTTGCCATGATCCATGTTCCTGGACAACACTGCGCTGCTGCACGTGGGGCTGCAAAGGCTCAGAGCCACATGAAAACCAGAAACTGTTCCACATCCATGAAGAGCCACATCCCAAGTTTCACATGTGGCTGCTTCCCCACCGAGGGAGCTAAAGAAGCCACCAGGGGCCAGAAAGCAAGAGGAGCAAAGCCTTTTGTCCCCACCATCTCCCACTCTTTTAGGGATGGAAAAGGCTCTCGGAAGCGTTTGTAGACCCAGGAGATGTGGGTCTCCAGGATGTGGATGGAGAGCAGTGAGCAGCTCCTGCCCACGGTGTCCCTGCTGGCTGCCCCACAGCGCTGACAGCTCTTGCCCCTGCCTGTTCCCTGCCATAATTTCATCAGTTAATGAGTTTTACACCAGATACAGCAGAACAGGGGGAATAGTGCCCATGCTCTAACACAAAAGCTCTGCCCTGCTGCCCTGCCCTGAGACACAGGGAACCGACATAGAAACAGCAGGGCGTATTTGAGGAAAGGAGACAAATGTCTCTTTTTAGTGGACAGCAATTAACAGCCCCTCTCTACCCACTTCATTCAAGTGAAGTGACTTCTGGATCAGACAAACCTGCCTGAATCCAGCTCCAGAAATGAACTTGGATTTTCTGGCCACAAAGCACTTAAATAGCTCTGGGTACAGTCCCAGAGAAGACTATGGAGAAATAAAGCAAAAAGCCCACGGCTACGTGGGCCTTAGAGGTACCAGCCAGATCCTCTGGCCACAGAAGCAAAGACTTGACCAACCTGCAGCTGAACAGACCAGACCCAGATCTGAAATGCCAACGAGGCAGGCAGAAACTGGGCAAAGCAACAGGACTTTAAAAATCAGGCCCATTCACTCCGTGTTTTCACCTCTCCATCCAACACCATGTGGTTTCAAGGCCACCTCTCAAGGCCACCACCGTTGCTGGCAGCAGCAGAGGAGGTTCCTGTAGAGCTCTCCTGGAAATCAGGGCCCCCAGACACCCCTCTGGAAGGTGAGCCCTGCGGCACCACACTCACCATGCTGCCAGCAGAGACTTGTCTCATGGAGATACGCAGCTTAATGAAGCCATAATGAAATAAATAGCATAAAACACATCGATTTAGCTACTGGTGTCCTGTTCCAACCAGATTTGTGTCCATTCCAACAAACACATCCACTCAAAAAAGATGTTTTCATTTGGTTTTGGATTATTTTTTTTTTAAAAGACATTTTCCCCCATCCATACCAAAACTGTTGCATTGATTTTCATTCTGGGTAACACCAGCTTAAAACCACCAGTGGCAACTCAGATTTAACAGAAGAAGTGAAGCCTGCTCTGCCCTGTGAACTCAGGGCTGCAGAGCCCACAGCCCTGGGTATGGTCCCAGTGGCACCACTGAGGACCTAACGAGGAACTGGAGACTACCCAGGCATCACTAAGGTCCCCACTGTGACAACTGATGCAGGTGTAAGTAGTAGGTGATTAAATAGACCCAGCCCAGGTGACTACGATCACGGGTGGGAGGTTTTTCAGCACATCACCTTGGTGCACACCAACCCCATCTCTTACCCGTGCTGGGACAGGTTGGTGGTGACCAGCACTGTCTTCACCTCCTCCACACCGCCTCCATCCACCGCGCCATCAGGTGTTGTCACCACCACCACCTCCTCCATGTGGACACTGACATCTGGAGTGGCCATGGCGAGACAGGAGCGGGCAGCGATGGGCAACCAGGCAGGAGAGCTCTCGGTCACCAGCTGCCTGTGGAGAAAGGAGGAGAAGCCCCATGTCAAAAAGGTCTCCCTGCAAAAACCGGTCATGGGAAGACCATGCGGTGGGAACAAGGAGAGAGGGGGCTGCAGGGAATCCACAGGAGAAAGGGATTAGCAAATTCCCCAACAGCTCCATCCCAAGAGGAGGGATGAGGGGAGGCTCCCAACCCAACACACGCTCCACAGGCTGGGGTGAGGGTGATGGGCACGGGGAGAGGCACTGAGGGATGGTGGCGAGGGGCAGAGCAGGAGCAGATGGGAAGCAAAAAGAACGGCCCTGACATTCACCAAAACCTCTATGAAGACACTCAGTTTGAAGGTGCGTTTCCAAACGTGTTTCAGACTCTCTCAGAAGGATTTCACACCGCTGGAGGAGCTCACCACTGTCTCCTCCACAGCAGAAAATGGGGACTCTCCCCTCCTCCTCCAAAGTGACACATAGAAAAAAAAAAAAATCAAATTACAAAAGCGCTTCAAGCCTGCAGAAACAAAGTGACATCTGAAAAAAAAAGCGTGTGTCTCTAACAAATCAGCAACCATTTTAAGATGGTGCTTAAAATCAGCTTCAGCACCCACCTGCAAACCCAGTATTTCAGACGGAAGAAATCTGGGAAAATAAACCCACCCAACCCCAGTTTGGGAGCCTGTGCACCTTCAGGCTCTCACGGCTGCTGCAGCCTCCCTGCCCAGAGCACATTGTCACTCACGGGGGAAAGCTGGAGAATTAAAAGCAGTTTTAAGCCATTCAAGCAATAGGAGAGGTTAGAAAGGGAAATAAATATTCTTTACCAACCCACGTGTATACACGAGTGCGTGAACACCCTCCGGACACTTCTGTTGTCATCAACAGTGCCATAAAACTAACACACGCTACTTAGGGCCATAAAACTGGTTGTAAACTGGCTCCAGATAAGATCTTCAGCCCTGTCCCTCGAGGGAAGGAACCACATCTGCATTTCCCCCCCTTAACGCCCAGGCAACGCTCGCTCACACACCAACACGCAGGTGTTGAGATGGAGGTGACCACAAAGCATCTCCTACAGTACCTACAGACGGTGCAGTCTGCAACTAGTTGTAGTTGTGAGCGTTGCTTGGGTCAAGCTCCAGCTCCTCTGGAGTCCTCGGAGCACCTCGGAGGTGAAGGAGCCACTTGGTCACCCTTGGTCACCACTTGGCCCTGTGGGGCCATTCACATCCCACAGCAACACCGGCCTGACCCACGTGGACCACAGGAGATTTCCTCTTGGGGAGTCCACGATAGAATCATCTAGGTTGGAAGGGACCTTAAAGATCATCTAGTCCAACCATCAACCTAACCCTGACCAAAAAAAAATAAACAAGAACTAAAAAGCACTAAACCAGATTCCTGAGGACCACGTCAACCCGTCTTGTGAACACCTCCAGGGATGGTGCCTCAACCACTTCCCCGGGGAACCCATTGGAGATAGGAGAGATGTGGAGATGATGAGATGATCCACAGGGTCCCTCTGAGCCCAGGGGCTGAAGGTGACACAGCCCAGCACTAAGTCACCCATGTCAGGTGGGCCGAGGGCAAGGTGAGAGAAATGGGAGGTTTTGCTAAAAAACCCAGCATTTTGGTGCTTGCAGAACCGGGCAGGGCTGTGGCACAGGAGCCCTGTCCCCATTCCCGTGGGATTCCCTGCCTGGGATGGGGAAAACTGGGCTGAAAACACAAGAAATCATCATCAGCGGGGTGGCTGGAAGAGAACGGGGGGCTGGAAGGGGAGCCCCCCCACCCTCTACCCAGGGCTCGGAACACCCGTGCGGGTCCCTTGGGTGGCACCGAGCAAACTCTGGCAGCTGCAGGAAAGGTTTGGGGCAAGAAAGAAAGAAAAAGAAAAAACCCAAAGAAAAGGGGAAAAAAAATAGCATTGCACCATTAGGAGAGATTTTGGGGGTGCGCTAGCAGGAGGGCACAGAGCTGGGGGCCTGCAGCACAGGGAGGGGGTGACACAGCTGCACGGGGGGGCGCAATGGGAGCATGGGGTAAGTGAGGGGGGGGGGTTAATGGGGGGGATGAGTGGGTACAAGCAGGGAGGGTGGGAGGGGGCTGCAGGATAAGGGGTGCGTGGGGAGTGGGCTGCAGGATAAGGGGTGCTGGGAGGGGTGCACAGCGGGGGGGGGGACATGGGACATGCAGGGGGGGGGGGCGAACGGGGGGGGGGGAGGGGGGGGGGGGGGGGGCGGGGGGGGGGGGGGTGGTGTGCGCGCGGGTGCACAGGTTGAAATTGGGAGGGTGGTTGTGGAATGGAGAGGGGGTGCGTGGTGGTGGGGGGGTGTTCCCGGAAAAGGGGGTACACGGCGGAGGGGGTAAGGGTGTGCACCTCCCGCTGCTCCGCGTGGCGCCGCGCAGGGGGTTCCCCCCACTTTTCCCTACCCCCCCCCCCGCTCCGTCCCCCCAAACCCCCCCCCCCCCCCCCCCCCCG